>CAUYPK010035002.1:0-21049 GCA_963574355.1 Loris lydekkerianus | reverse complement strand
GAGTTTCATAGTTCTCTTTGTAGAGATCTTTCACGTTCTTTGTTAGGTATACTCCCAAATATTTCATCTTCTTTGTCACTACTGTGAAAGGAATAGTCCTTGACTGTTTGTTCAGCTTGGTTGTTGTTGGTATATATAAAGGCTACAGATTTGTGGGTGTTGATTTTGTAGCCTGAGACATTGCTGTATTCCTTAATCACTTCTAAAAGTTTTGTAGTAGAATCCCTCGTGTTTTCCAGATATACGATCATGTCGTCTGCGAAGAGTGAAAGTTTGATCTCTTCTGATCAAACTTTCACTCTTCGCAGAAGAGAACATAGAGTCAACATTCCACTTTCATATCTGATATTTATTTGAGTTTAGTCTCTCTTTTTCTCTCTTCCTCTCTCCTTCCCCCTATTTTATTCATTTATCTAAAGAGTTGTCAATTTTATTGATCTTTTCCACTACCTTGGTTTCATTGATTATTTTCTACTGGTTTTCAGTTCTTTATTCCGTTTGTCTCCTCTCTAAGAAATAAAGAAGACAAATAAACAATGTTAGAAATTAGAATAAGAACCTAATTTCTCTATTTCAATAGATGGAGAAAAGGCTTTTTTTTTTTAAAGATGAGAAGTCATTTATACAAGTTTATACAAATAAATTTAAAAGTATATATGAATTGTATGCTTTTCCATGACTCAGGAAGAGGTAGGGAAAAACTTTGTGCACCCATAATAATTTAATAAATTTTTAAATTGTCAAAGATTTATTCTAAAAATGACAAGCTTAAATTTTTTTAATGGCAACTTCTACTAGGCATACAAACTGTTATTTAAAGTAATATAGAGCATAGCAGGGAGAAGGGGTGGGCTGTTCATCTTATCATGTGAGGCTGGCATACCTCTGACACAAGATAAAAAATAAAAATAAATGAAAGAAACAATGGTCAAACTCATTCAGGAAAATAAGTTCAAAAGTCATAAACAAAAATACAGTAAATGGAACACAGTAGTAAATTTTAAAAATATACATGATGATTAAATTGAGTTTATCCTAACTATACAATAACATCTCAGTATTTATATAGACAGAGATATAGATTAAATTTAATACATTATCAGGTTAAAGAATAAAAGCTATAAAAACCAACAGATTCAAAGTAATATTGGATAAAATAACTTCCTATTCTGATCCAGGGGAGAAAAATACCTTAGTAAGCTAAAACTAGAAAAAAACTCAGCATGAGACAGCTATCAGAAAACTCTAACAAAACTGCATTAAAAGCATTCCCATTAAGGTCAGGTAGAAGACAAAGATGTCTAGTATCATCATTGTACTGGAGACTCTAGCCAATGCTGTAAGACAAGAAAAGAAAATAAGAGGTCTATCTTCCAATTTTTTAATTTTCTCTTTTGTTGAATCTATTTATTTACCTGTTAAGTTTACCTATTAAGCTTTAAGTGCTGATTATATTTTTCATGTTTAGAAATTTTGTTCAGTTCTATACAATCATATTGGTCTTCTTCATAGTTTCTTATTCTCTTTTTTTTTTAATTTTCTCTCTCTATATATACATGTGTTTATTAGGTTTCCACTTTTTGCCTTCACAAAATTAAAAAGGCTTAAAATTTAATAACAATAACACTGTTTAAGATAAGGACTAAGAAACAAAAACCTTGTAAAAAATGAACGAAGATAAATACATTCAGAAAAGAAATCAGACAATTGCTGCAACAAAATATTGAGCAATAATAATAACAATAATGCAAAAAAAAGTAACATTCACATTGTCAGATAAGAGTATTTCTATCATAGAATTCTTCGACTCCGAGGTTCAGTATGGAGTCATAAGTTAACTTCTTATTTTTTTTCCAAAGTCTCAAAAAATAGACAACTAATATTTATAAATAAAAATAAAAGATAATTTCTTATTCATTACACATGTTTTTCAAGCTTGTATTTTCTTTCTCTGGTCATAGTAAGCACAATTATTTTGCACTTTTTGACTGATAATTCCCATATCTAAATTCTCCTTGGGTCTGATTTTGTTGTTTGCTGTTTCAGCTGCTTCTCCTCTTGGTGACAGGTTTTCTTGTTTGCTCAGTGATTGGGATAGGCATAGACACCTTGATTTGTGTATGTGGGTTTGTGTGCATGAAACGTCTTGTGGCAGAAATGAAGGGGAATTCTTCCAGTGAATATTTACCTTTGCAATGCATCTGAGATCATTACCAGGTCAGAACAATTTTTTAAATAAATTGGAAGATAGAGCCCCCCAATAATTATCCAGAATGAATAATGTTAAAACCTGTAGAAAATATGAACAAATTAACAAGAGATGTGGAGAACAGATTTAACATATATCTAATTGGCATTTGAAGAGAGGAGAGAAAGGTGGCAGAGGAAATATTTGAAAAGATAATAGCCAAGAATTTCCACAAAATATTCGACATTTTCCTTCCTACTGGAAGTTCCTTTCACCCCTACCCCCCCCCCCCCGATTCTTGTACTATTACAAATTGCACTGCAGCAAACATGTGTCTTTGTGCACACATGGGAGTATGTCTCCCAGGTGGACACTTACAATTGCTATGCAAGATGGAAGAATAGGTGTATTTTAATTTTGTTCCAAAAAAGACATTACTAATTTGTCATCCCCCAAAAAACTGTATGAGAGCACTGTTTTTTATAACCCATCACCAGCCCTAGATTTTCATACTTAAGAATTTGTGCCAATAGGATGGATAAAAGTACAGGGTGTCCATAAAGTTTGTATGCAATTTCAATTTGTTTAATATTTCAAATTGCACATGAACTTTACAGACACCTGGTATGTCTCCTAGCTGTTTTGATGTGGGCTTTTTTGCTTATTAGTTAAGTTTTATTGTTTTTAATCTCTTTATTGGACAAGGTCAACTTAAGATAGGAAAGAAGCCTGTTGCCGAGCATGGCCTTAGGTCCAAATAGCATTTTCCATTGCTGTTTTGTCAGGGATAAATTTCATATTTTGATTTCAATCTGACTTCAGAGGCTTTTTCTCAATAAGTTAAGCAGTTGAATAGAAAATGTATACAAAGATTCTGATAGATAATTGTATGAATGAGATAAAGGACGTGACAGAGCAGACAGAGGCATGAAGCAAACAACAAACTCTAACACAAAGCAAGAGGAAAACCCTCAAATAAAGACATAATCAAAGTTCTGTGAGAGAAATGAGACTGGTCTGTTAGCTCTACTGTGGGGGAATCTGAGCAGACTTCAGGCTTCTCTTCTAAGAAGGCATTTGAGATCATTGGAAGGATGAGCATAACTGAGATAGAAAAAGAAGGTCAGAGAGACTAGTAGCATCAAAAGCATAAAGCAGCAACATATATTCTGGGTTTTACAAGTTACATGACAGTTTGAACAAAACAGAGAGAGGGAGAAAGGAAGTGAGGAAAGGGAAATGTAGTCAGGCTAAAATGGCTGATGAAAACTGTACTCAAGAATGTAACATTAGGGCGGCACCTGTGGCTCAAAGTGGTAGGGCGCCAGCCCCATATGCCCCAGGTGGCGGGTTCAAACCTGGCCTCAGCCAAAAACTGAAAAAAAAAAAAAAAAAAAAAATGTAACGTTATGCTGCTGGCAGTGGGAAACCATTGTGGATTTGTGGATTCTTAGTGCCTGGAGGGACATGATCAGATCTGTGCTCTAGAACTAGTATGAAGAATGGATTGAAGAGAAAAGAAAAAGCATCTGCCCTGGGTCAGGAATTGAGTGTAATAACGATCTGTGTAAGTGACACTAAGGGTCTGAGCCACAGCATTCTCACCACTAAATGTAATGGAAGGTGACAGTGAAGGCAGAGCCCATGCAATATGTTAGATGTGGGGAAAACGAACTGTTTCATGTTCTAGTAAGAGGCTTTGCAGGGGAGGGAGGACAGCGTCCTCCCCAGGTGCAAACTGGCCACCCAAGAACAGGACGCAGTGCCAGGAGCCCAGCAGCCAAGAGGAAACCTGCTTTCTGGAATAGGCTGAAAAGAAGATGTCACTACAGAGAAAAGTGTAACCTCAGAGTGGTTACAAAGTGGCCCTGGACCCCAGCAGCAGAACTGAGTGTCCTACTTTTAACCAGGACGGTCTGGGACCAGATAGACATGAACAACCTGGTTTGCTCCTCACTGCTCACTGATTTTTCTTGTTAAGTCTGGACAAAATGAGCTTCATGTAGGTATCTCCAAGATCTCTGGAATGTGCCTGCCAAAAGCCTTTTTATTTTAAAGTCTCCCTTGTCAAGGCTTCTTTGATCCCTACAAAGGACTTTAATTATGAAAAGATCTCAATCAACTTAATTAATTTTTAGTATGCACAGAAGCCTACAACAAACTTTATTTCCATCATGCAAAAATATTTTTCAAAGGCCTAAACTACCTTTGCAATTCACCACATCATTTTATTACCACTATCTTTGGGAGGGGAGCAAACCCAAGCCTTAAGGTAGGAGCTTTTAAAAAATACATGACTTTTATATTTCGTGGTGTCCACCACAATAAGATCCAACCTCCATGGTTCCCCATACCCTGGCCTCATGGCTCTGTTGAGCACCCAACACACAGATGAGCTGGGAGCCAGCCAGACCACAGCTGGAGAGGTTGGCTCTGTATGCCTGACCTTGACAGCTGGAGATGGCGTGCGCTGCTCGGGAGGCCTATGTTACAATAGCCTCAGTGTTTGAGGAGAACATACCAGCAAAGGGCTGAACAAAGGGTCACTTGTATGAGATGGACCAGTTTTGCTGGTACCATTGTTACCTGGCTCTGCCGGCCATCAGATCCTCCAGTTCTTGTTCCATCCCATTCTCTTTTCTCTGTAGGTCTGATTAGCCTTACCCCAGACACCAGCACCTCTTCCAAATCCCTGCTGTTCTCAGTGTCAGGACTGCTTGATCATATGCAGAACTACCAGGCACAATAGTAGCCATGTAAGTACACCAGCTTGTATTTACTGAGTGCTTATTATGTGTGTGCAGACACATGTTTTCTCATGTGGGCCATACTTCAACCCTCATAAGTTCTGTTAGCAATCACTATTATTGACTGATGAGGGCTCCGTTCACTGGTGCCACACTGCACAGCTGGTAAATAGAGGCTTGAGCCTGGGGCCACTGACCCCACCCCTGAAGCCCGAAACTGCCACTCTACACTGCTGAATTTGTCGAGCTGAGTGTTCCCCATCATACTCTCCATTCCACTCACCAAACTCTCAGAAAAGGGAAACCATAAGCTACCCTCATATTGGTGCTGACACTCCTTAAACTTTGGGCAAGGTGCAAATTTCAGAAAGACGTGGAACGGACTGCAATAATGAACCAGAGACTAAAGTTAGCAGGATAGGATAATGGAAAGATTCTAACAAGATGTAATTTAACAAGGAAAGGGCCCTGAATCGGATTCCACATGGGCAAATCCAGATACCTGATGGAACTTCATATGAGAAACACCTAGAGTTTAGTCAACACTGGTACTTGAACATGACTAATAATTACGGCACTGATGGCTAACTCTTGCTGAACAGGTATTAGCTATCAGTGTTTTCCTTATATTAAAAAAGTAATCCTTATTTAAAACATATATAACTTTATGAGGTTAGGGGCCTTGATATTCTAAGTTTACAGAGGAGGAAACTGAGGCTCCAAAAGTTCTTAAAGTGATTTTCCACAGTCCTTAATGAGTAAATATTAGAGCCAGGACTAAAACCCATGCAGTCTGATTTTAGATTCTGTTCTAGCACCCTCTGAGCTGTACAGAGGTCTATTAAACTGCCTGGTGCTGTCGTAGACTGCAGTTTCTAGAATGAAGGATGTGCATTCCACACTGCCCTGTGCCACAGCAGGCTGCACAGCATATCACTGCATATGAGCCAGGAAGCCATGCTTTAGAAGAAAGAAGGTAAATCAGGAGCTCCTGCAGAGGGAAGTATTCAGGATGGCAAAGGGGCCTGAACTATATCGTGGGAGGAAAGTTCAAGGACTTGGCCAGAGTTCCCTGAAGAAGAAACTTCTTCCAATTCTCCTTATACTAACAGGGCATATTAGTGGAAAGGGGACTGTCTTTATTTTAGATGACCTGAGGGGTTAAGCAAGGACCATGGTTGGAAGTTACAAGGAGACAGTCTTAGCTCAGCAGTTTGCCAACACGGGCTGTCACGGGCCAGACCACTGCACGCAGAGTGTCATCATGGGGGCTCAGAGCAGCAGAAGGTGACAAAAGCATGCCTTGTGTACACTGATTCCTCTATCCTTGAGGGTGGTCTGCTCAACACGACCCCACTCAAACAGACAGCCCACTCATCACCACTCTATTGTCTGAGCACCCTCCCACGCCTCATCCCTGCTCTGGCCACAGATGGTCAAACAGGGGCCAAAGAAAACCTTCAGACACCCCATCCTGGAAATCAGGACTTGGGAATGGGCAGGAGTGGACAATATCCAGATGGCCAGGCCTGCAGAGTAAAGTTTGAACATTTTATAGTAGCCAGGTTCTGTCAAGTGACAGAGGAACAAAGAAATCAGTCTGAAGAACAAAAGAGGACGCACAACATGAACCTTGCGATTCCTCGTGCCAGGCCCTGCCTGGGGCCGGCTGCTGCTCTGCCTCTGACTCTGGGGAGATACTCTCAAATCCTTTTTAAAAATATTCCCCAAGGAGCTTTTGACACTTGCTACCAAAAGAATCCTGATGAAGATAGCAGCTGGCCAGTAAAGTCCCTTCTCTCAAAGCTTCTGGACTGAGGGCCTGTTCCAGCACAGCCCTTTGGAGTCACTTCATGAACCACAGTACATGTACTGAGATAAGATCTGGGAATATTAACTTGAAGCTTTTTCTTTCTTCCCTCCCTCACTGACCATGCAGGGAGCAGATGTCCCTGAGTAGAGCAGAATTCAAAGTCTGTGTCACAGACTAGAGAGAACCCATGTCCATAGTGAGTCATGAACGTCTATAGGTCCTTGAGCCACAAGGACACAGAAACAAGGAAACAGGCCTTCCTTTCAAACTAGATTCTTGGGAATCAAAAGAGAAAGTCCAAGTGGAAGAGAACATAGAAAGAGTTTATGATGTGATAAAGACCAGAAAGGTGATGGAGGATGAAGGTGCAACTGACTGGCCCTCTCCCTCTCCTGGGAGACACAGGAAGGGCACTGGATGGGGAGAGGGCACTAGTGTGGTGGGGCCATTGACACACAGCTGCAGAGTTTATCCCCAGCCTATCAACAGCCCCCTTTCCCTAGCCATTTGACTACCTTAATTTTACCCTAAAAACTGGGAAAACTTAGTGACTCAAGTATAAGCCGATGTGGAAAATGCATCAGCCACTGGTAAATTTCAATAATAAAAATATATACCCAAACCAATTACAATAATTGAGGAATCAGTAGGTTAAATGCTTTTCAATATTTATTGCTAAAGAAAACGGTAAACTAGCAACAACAACTTTAAAACTTTAAATAAAGTGCAGAAAACCGTAGCTTAACAGGTAATCAAGCTAAATCGCAAAGGTTAAAATCCTTCAAAACTGGATTCCTCCTCCTCATCATCTGTATGTCCAAACAGAGCTTCAGCTGTATCTGATGTGAGGGTATCAGCATAGACATTGTCATCATCACTGAGTTGGGAGATATCCTGTATGACCCGAGTATATACGGTAATTCTTTGTTTCCTCAACAAATCCCAAACAATAAAGTAAAACGAATAATATGAAACATACTAAACTTCCCTAAGCCTTCTGCTTTTTTTCTGTGATCTGTTGTTCTGGCTCAGGGTTGTTGGAAGAATTACATGAAATAAATATGTAGTGTATGGAAAATGGTACACGCTCAATAATTGCTATTTTCCAAGACAATGTCACAATAAGGCAGGTAAATTGACCCTGCGAACACTGCTAATTACATAACTTTGAAACATCTATAAAATGTAAAATTTGCACCAAATATTTTTGCACAGAACTAATGTTTCATGTACTATTTTTGTTTCCTTGAATAAAAGGGTTAATTTCCCCCACACACACAATGTTGGCCTTAATGAATATTTATTTAACTGATGCTAATGACAAAAAATTACTGTTACTTATGAAATTAAGAGTGACTGGCATGGCCCAAAGAATTCTTATTTTCCTGCCTCAACCTATTACTATGATGAGCAGTTTTCTTTGTATCAGTATTAAATGCACACAGATGCAGATTATAAAATATGAATAGATAGTGGTATAGCATACTGCTACAGTACAATGATGTAATAAAATGAAAGATGAAATTTGGGACATAGATGTCTCTAGGATGTCCATAATTATGGAAAAATAATGTAAATTGTATAGAATACAATCACAAGAATAAGGAAAGCAATTGCTAACGTGCACTGTGTGCTTACAATAAGAGTCAGAATGTGCCAGATGCACAGCTTGCCTGCAGCTGTTAGCTGAAACTTTTGTACAACATCCATTTTCTCTCCCAACTGTGTAGGATTTATAAGTGCAGAGAGTTTATCAGAATCACGTTTGTGTAGAGAACATTTGTATAATAGTGCTCAGATTTAAACTATGCCTAGAAAAACATAATCCAGAGATAATTTCATATGTATTGCTTAAGCCAACGCAGATGCCTATGTTGGATTTAGTTGGATGTAATTTTTAAGTGCTGATTAGGTCATGTTATAGGCATTGCCAACTTCAACAAGAAACATATGAACTACATAAAGGCCACTTTTGACATAAGCATATGTTTTAAATGCTGCAGTCACCTAGGTATTAGCAGATCGACCTCTTACCTAGCAAGTCTCTATTTTACAGTCTACTTTAAATTTTAACCATGCTTTTCCTGGAAGATATTTGGTAGAGAATATAATTGAAGGACATAGGAGTTTACCATATACATGACACATTTCAGGCCCAAAAGTTGTAAAAATGACTAGTACTTCAGACATTTATTTGTTGCTCTCATGTTTATAGATAGACGTCATCTTTGTTCTACTGATAAGTAAGAAATTATTTAAAATTTTCAGACTAAAATCTTCATTTCCATAAGTCAGGAACTCACCTACTTGACTTTATTTTGCTCCATGATCAAACAATTATCTTGAGAGAATATTATAAACAATAATTTGTAATCAACTTTAATAGAACCTTTCTCAAACTGAAGCAACTTCGGATCTGTTGTTCAGATTAAGTTTACTTGTAAGGACACTTAGGGTTATCTAATTGCTGTCTTCCTTCACATTCTTACATACTGTTAGGATCCCAGTTTTCTTTGATAATTGCCCATCACAGATAGGTCCCTAAAAACTGTCTCTTGATATTTGATTCTTGCTGCTAGAACTACACAATTCTAATAGACTCAGGGTCAAAGCCACATTGTTCCCTCAGATTAATAGATAACTCCAGTAATACCGACAATTATCCATAATGAAAAACTGTAGATCCATTATATTTGGCCAGTTCCTTCTTTTTTGGCTGAGATAGCATAGGAGGAGGTAGGTATTGGTAAGGGAGAACATAAAAGGAAATATTGGCAATAGTATGGATTAGAAAAACAATCTTTGTTCTCTCATGCATAAGGATAATTTGACACATAATTGACAACATACAGTACACATTTTCGATTTTAATTACTTTTTTATGTTACCCAAGTGAGGTGAGTTTTGAAGATGACTGTCCTACTGTACACTGGTTCAACAAAAATGCCAGGAGTTTTCTGAATCACCAGCACTGCCTATAACAAAGAAATTGTTTGAAACCTTTAATGTAGATTTCAATCTACAACATTGAAAAACAAAATATCCACCATGCATCCCATCACATTTATTTTTTTTGTACTTATAGTCAGCTGAAAAAACTCCTACCTAATTTTGACATATTTGCCTTTGCTATGCAAGACATCAGTACAGATGCAGTTTGCTACCTCTCAGTTCCATTACAAGCTCCAGAGTAACTCGTGGCCTCAAAAGTGGTCAGGTGTCTATCTGTTCTGATCCACTATGTTCAGGAGAATCAGGATCATGCCATATAATAACAACTAGCATGGACACCTGTGGACTGCAGCACTTTCCTAAACAAAGAGGAAATATTGGAAGTTGTCTTGACAACCAGAAAACGTCTAAAACAAAGGACGAACTTTTTCATTAAAGATAATTAATATATGTTATATTCATTGGCATAACATGAGAACATGTATAATTGACAAAAATAGGGCTACTTTATAGTTAAAGTAATTATACAACACAAAATCTGGCACCTCTGTTGAGAAGTATGAACACTGAATATGTTGGTGGTTGGTTTCAGCAACTGATGTCAAAGTATAGTACATTGGTAATTCCACAACATAAAACTTAGAAATTTTCCCCTCCAATAGAGTGATTCAAAGAAGAGAAAATCTGTTGGTCTTCTTTGTTTATTTTATTTATTTATTTATTTATTTATTTATTTATTTATTTAGTTATTTATTTGAGACAGCGTCTGACTATGTTGCCCTTGGTAGAGTGCTGTAGCATCACAGCTCACAGCAACCTCAAAGTCTTGTGCTTAAGCGATTTTCTTGCCTCAGCCTCCCAAGCAGCTGGGACTACAGGCACCTAGCACAAAACCTGGCTAACTGTTGGTCATCTTCATAGACTTCTGTGCTTTTGAGTGAATATGACGATTTTAAATAAAGCCCTGTTACACATATATTCAAATAAAGTCTTCCTCCCTAAAAGATAATCAGATGTTAAAGTTTCTCTCAGTAGTTTCCAGACATATCTTTAATTTATGCACACCTAACTACTCAAGGAGTTACTAAGAAATAAAATTTAATTTGCTACAACTGTTATTTTTAATGATTTAAGTTTTTTTCCCTTATCAGTTGCTATAATAATTTAAAAATAATAGTATAAGAACTCTCTCCATGTATTCTGTTAAGGGTCTTAAAGTTTAGTATTACTTTTTATTTTACTTTCTTGAAATGGAAATTAGATACTTTATACTAACAGAGAAAAAAATATTTAATGTTATATTTCATTAAGTGGCAGTTAAGTATTCTCACTAAGATTTTTCACATTGATTTCAGAACTCCATTTAAAATTCGTAACTTTTTAAAATAGTAGTGGCAAAAATAATGATTAATGATTCTGAGAATAATGATTCTGTCATTTCAACATTTTATTTTTGAACTATATTCTCTTGCCCTAACATTATGGAACTATTTACACTATGAAACTATTTACCAAAAATTAAGCTAAGAATTCAAGATCTAGAAATGATTAAGAAATACCTTTAGTTTTAAAACTCAAACTAATAAAAGGTCTCTTTTATGTCATGAGGATAATAATCATGATCAATCCAGATGTTTGACCAACCAATATTTTCTAGCACACAGAGTTTAGGAATTTTGCTAAATATAAGGAAAAGGTAATACCTGAGACACAAAAAGTATTTTTCTTCAATAAGCTTATGTCTAACAAAATTAATCAGGTATAATATTTCATAGGATTGTTATATATTAACAGACCAATTGATAAAACTTGAGTTTTTTTCCTTCAACTGAATGTAACCTTAGTTGCAAATGTATTTATGATGTTTAATCAAATTAAACATGTATATCTTTATTCCCTCCTCTGACAATATAGTCACAGCAGTGCATAATAGTATTGCTGATATGTTAGAAAAATAATTTATAATATTTTAACTTCTACTTTATTACTCTCAGCTTTCAAGAAGATTGACAATATCTGTAAAAGTCTGGTATACAGCTCAGCTAACAAAATAATTTAATTTATATATATATGAGATTTCAAAATTCTTTACATCTTGGTATACTAGCTTAAATTGTAGAAAGGAGGGCATATAAACACTTGCTCAGTCATTCATTATAACAGCTAGAATACACTGTCAGTATCAGGTGAAGTAATATAATAACTTGAAGTTGTAAGCCAACATTTTTCTTTCTATTTAAATAGTCACATATCACCTAAGGGGCAATTGACTTTCTCTGTAAATATAATTGATAACAATGTAAACTTAGTTGCAGGAAGAATGGAGACCAAAGACCCCATTCTTGACAGGGGAGGCACCCCCCAAAAGAAAAAAATTAAAAAGTAACCTGAAGGAGTCAGAACAAAGAAAAGTCAACTAGTTTATGTTTAAGCTAACTGTTGCTAAATTTCTTATCTGAACAAGTTTTAGGCCTTTCCCGAAACTCTGGCCTAATGGGGACACAGCTTACACAAATACCCTGCTGAGTTGTGAACACTCTGAAGAAGTAAATGGTCATGAAATAGGTTATGACAAGACCTGGAATAGATACATCTTCTAGGTCTTTCCTGCCCATTAAACAGACAAAGCAGGTACCCATTGTGGTGATTTGCATTTGGCTAGGGCAGAGACCCAGGTAATAGCTTGAGTCCTGAAACATGGGTAAGAAAGCTTAACACCCCTTATGGCAGAGGAAAATCCTATGTGGTGGTGATGAGAGGAAAAAACATTTCTCCCACTGATAACTCAGAAGACATTAACTCCAGTGGTGTTTTACTCCACAGTGAATTAGTGGAGCTTCACACCTCCCTAGGAATCTGTGTGTGTGCCTCCAGACAGGAGGCTTCCCCCACACAAGGCTCAAGTTTCAGATGCTCCAAAACTACTCAAATCCTTATAGTTAATAATAATAATAGGATCTGGTAGCTCACTCAAAAAAACTACTGTGTCCTTGTTCTCTCCCTCAACTTATGACCTCGACAAATAGATTTCAACAAAAGTTGTGTGGAATGAAGACTCCGGCCCACTCACAATCCCATGAACAAGAGGTGGTCCCCTGAGTTCCCACCTTTGAAAATTCTGTGTCTCATGTCTCTCTCTTTATTGCTGTTCCTAACTTTATATTTCTTCATCTGGTCACGCCAGTTCTACAGGTTTTAGCAGACCATGCCCCCGGGATGTGACCCCAACACTTAGTTATCCTTTCTCATTAAAATTTCTTAATTTTGTGAGACAAATTTTTAAAATAAACATTAGCTAAATTTTGACAAAATCTAAATTATTCACTAATTGTTTTCATTTTGTATGAGTGAAATGTTAATAGTTCCTTAGAAAAAGAGTAAAAATATTTTATAAAACATTTGTATAAATTAGATCTGCTTTAGAATTAATATTTAATACTTATCAGAAAAATGTTATATTTTACCAGAAAATTGTATTACAACTGTACATATTTTAATGAGACAAAATTATTTAACAAGATAAAATTGTTAGGATCTTCCAAATATAAAATAAATTTTAATACATTAATGAAAATTTACATTTAAGTATATTTATCTTACCCTTATAAAGGATTTTAAAATACTTGTTTAAAGTAACATTTTGGTTAAGAGAATGATACCATATGTATCATATACAGAATCATAGGATATTCATCACAAGAGAACTTGCACAAAATTTAATCCAACCCCTTTATTTAACAGATGAAGAAACTGACATCCCAAAAGGTCATGACAAATTTACACGTAGAAACCAAATACCTGCCAAATACATCTTTTATTATATATTTTGCAGCTGCTTGGAACGTCAATTTTTCTCAAAATGAAATGCCATAAAGGTCAATATTAAAAATACTGACCATTCTATTATATTTTGATTGGTGATTTAGGTGGCACAGAACTATTTTGCAGCATCTCTAGTTCATTAATATAATTATTAACGTATGGTTGTACTTTAAACTCCTACATAAATGTTTGTAGAATTATTAAAATAATTGTGTGAAATCATACCTGTGTCTTGTTGGAAAGAAATATGAGAGTCCACAATAAATGGTAAATAGTAAATTGGACAATAATTATCCTCAGATTCCCAAGTGAGTAACAAAGACACTTTTTTCTAAAAGAAAGTATTGATCTAGGTTATGGATGGCAGTAATAAACATCACTGCCAGGGAAGCAATCACTGAAGTCATCTTTTATTCTTCCTCTTCAGTTGACATAATCCACTAAAAACCAACAACCAGTAGTTCAATTTTCTCAACGATTTTGTTGTCAAGATCATATATTCCCAGGGTATTTCGTGTTACGGTTGGCGAGACGGAATTAGAAGCCTTTCCAAAGTTGCTGTAGATTCCATCTACTGCATTGTTGTGATCACTCAAATTTGTCATTCTGTCTTAGAGGGAAAAAGAGGTTATTTTAACAGGGTTTCTTTAACTTCTGACCAAGGTGCTGTAACATGTTTCACATCATTTGTGTTTATTTCACCATGTGTTTCATTTAGTTCCCTGTGTATTTTTAAATGGCATGATGCTGATCAGCTTGCACATTCATGATTTCCAGGACACTTTTTGTTAAGCTGCGCTTTTACTCCTTAATCATAAGAACAGTGACAGTGACGTCTACTCCTACTGGCTTGCAATAACTATTTTCACAGTTGTTTCTTTTTATTGTAAATAAATTTGTTTCACATTTGAAATTAACATTTCTTTTTTTCATATTGTGAAGAATAAATGATTTTGGTAGTTTTGTTTTATTTAGGTTGCTTATGAGCTCTCATAGAAAATAATATAAAAACACAGACTTAAGACTTCTCATTTGCACTGAAGATTGGCCTGAGAAGGGAGGAACAAAAGCGGAACCTGTATTTGAAAGACAACAACACGAGAACAGGCTTGAAAGACAGACTCCCCCATAGCTTCTGAGAATTAAGGATTTGAATAATTTGACCATTGGGAGAAGTGTGGCAGTAGGGGCTTTTGCATCTATTCTTTATCCAGCAGTTAGATGATAAGCCAAAACAGATGGGAGCCAGTCTCTGTGAAAAATTCCTGGAGTAGTTTATAGATGATAATTAATAAAAATAATATTTAGAGAAAGAAATGTCAAGGATTTAAACAGATGGTAATACCTATCATGGGTCATAAAGGTGTTTATTGAAAATTTTCTTTATACATGATGAATTCTGGTTTGATTTTTTTTTTTTAAAGAGCTGGTAAAGATACCTTCTTGTATTTTGACTTCTAAACAATTGATTCATTCAATAACAACCATTAGTATAGAAACCCTTTTTGAACCAACTTGGTTTATCATCAACCAGGGAGTAGCACCCAGAAGTAGAGGGAAACAGTTGGCAGGGATATTAGAGCATCCCTAAAGCTATCTCTGAAGCAGAGACTTTACAAGAATTAGAAATACTATGCCTTTATATTCAGTCTCAAGGTTATTTGTATTTCTGTGCTAGTGTGTTGTCCATTGATATTATCATTATCACCTTTCTGCTTAATGCAATGCTACCATATTTTCAGCTAATTCTATTATTTTTGTCCCTTTCCTCTAAATCAGACAAACTTATTTCAATTTTATAAAGTTCCTGAATGTTAAGAGGAGCAAAGTATGGCAAAGTAAAATTGAATACTTCTAAAGGTGACCGTGCTGAGTCAGTCTTTATCCCATCACACATATTCAAGATTATAAAAACAAATAAACAAAAACAGTATGTAAACACTTTTTAAATTTTTTAATTTCTTGGGTTTTGCGGGAAGGAATGAATGGGACTGGTCTGTGCAGTACCAATGGTGGGAAAAGGGAATAACTTCTTCACTTGACCATATCCTGGCATACGTTGTCTTCTGCTCTCTGAGAGGAAGACATCAAGTTTCTACTTTTATTTCAGGTTTGAGGGGAAAGTACACAATTTGGTTCATGTAATTATGCCACACCATAGACCCTCCTTTGTGTTGATTTCATATTTCTTGTCCTTGCCAGATGTTTGTATTCCAGTGTGGTTTCATGATTATTATTTTTACAGCACTTTGGAATGCAATTTCTCTACATGTTCAATTGCAAAAATAAGAAATGGTTACAATGTGGGGGAATATGGCACACTTCGTGGCTGAAGGACTCAACTGCAACTCAGACTTTACCTTACGAACTCAAACGGTGTAAACCAATCATATGTACTCTCATATTGATCTGAAATTTTTTTTTAAATAAAGATTATATCACAAATGTGTTCAATAGCAAGTACGTAACTGTAAGACTGCAATTGAACAGTGAATTCCCTCACTAGTGATATCACAACCTCCCGCAGCAATCACAGGTAAGTTAGCTCAACATAAGCTTTATTAGGTTCCCAGAGACTCCACGTCAGTGCCGCGTACTTCTCAACTAGAGGCAACTGTTGCTTTCAGGAATGTGTTGCTGCCCTGACTTAGCATGGATGGTCTTAGAAGGACTCTCTTTTTCCCTGGCTTGTCTCTTAGCACACAGCTGAAGTTTCTCCATTTCTTTACTGGTGGCTGACTCAATGTTGAGGAAGTACCTTGATTGGCGTTCCTTATGACTAACTTCTGAAATGCCTGAGTCATGTCCTGGTACCTCCCCCGTGTTTCCTGGGTAATATTGATTCTCTTCCTCAAGCACAGTACCCTTGCTTGACCTTTAGATTTTCATTTTCCTTATATTTCTCAATCTCATTCCATCACTACAGAATCTTTTCTTTAAGACCCTACTCGGAAATCTTGGAAAACAAGAAAACAAAACAAACAGACCACTATCAACAACAACAAAATCCACTTAATTACCATCTTACCTTAGGCAGCTTTTTTTTTTTTTTCTAGACTAATTATTTGTGAACACATAATTGCAACAGGATACATACAATTATATTTTTCTATAAAAAACTCATCTATAGATTTGGTTCCTTCAAACTTTATAATTGTTTAGTTTAATAGTTACAGATATTACTTCTTCATTACTAGTAATTTCCATATTTCAATAATGTACATACTCTGCAATAACAATTTTTATGGAATATAGCCTTTTTATTATTCTGAATAATGTCCCTAAGGCAAATTCTCAATTGTATATTAAATTTCATGACAAATTTTATAATTTTGATAAGTATTATAATCCTCTTTCTTTTGTTTAATAATGCATAAACTCCACCCAAAATAGCACAGAATTTCTTACAAAAAATGGCATTACCTATCTTTAGTCTCATGCTCTTTTAACATGTTTTTAAATATGATTTTTTTTTTCTATTTACCCAATTAACATTTTGTACCACTAATTTTTAGTTCACACTTTATTATTTTATGTAATATATTGCTTACTATCAAAGATGAGGTTTTATCATATAACCACCTATCTTTTTTTTTTTTTTTTTTTTGAAAGACAGAGTCTCAAGCTGTCACCCTTGGTAGAGTGCTATGGCATCCCAGCTCGCAGCAACCTGAAACTCATGGGTTTAAGCGATTCTCTTGCCTCATCCTCCCAAGTAGCTGGAACTACAGGTGCCCATCACAAGGCCTGGCTATTTTTTGATTGTAGTTGTCATTGTTGTTTGGTGGGCCCAGCCTGGATTCGAACCCACTAGCTGCAGGGTATGTGGCTGGCACCCTAGCCGCTTGAGCTACAGGCACTGAGCCCACCTATCCTTTTAATATTGTCATTTTTCTAAATTTGTTAGTTTCATTTTATTTTATTTAAATAATAATTTAAATTTGCTTGGATATCAGTTTCTCATTTCATCCATTTTAAATCTATCAGTCATTTTTCCTCTCTCCATGTTTTTTCTTTATTCTTTTTCTCAAATTCTGTCAGATTTAACTTGACAAGCTGGTAACATTTAATTTTAGCTTAGTAAAATTAGCTATAACAATTACATTCAAACTTTATAACTTCATTCTAATGATTTTAGAAAAATAATTAGCAAATGTGATTAAAACACCTATTTGTATATTTCCACTATAAAGCCATTTAATGTACTAGGATTCCATGCTTTCTCTACTGACCAATATGATTTGATCCACTGCTCTAAAATAGATTCGTCTCTCTTTCTTCCACATACGATCTCTCATTGAGAAACATGCATGAATTGGTACATCTGGACAGTGCTGGAAGGGGCTGGATCTCGAGGTACTGGATCAAGAGGAGTGAAAACGTAAGGTTTGATAATAGAGAGCTTGTTCACATATAAGCACAGTACAAGACCTAACACTTTGGTGAACAACCTGATGGTCGGTGTTAATTGCTGTTAGAAAGCTTTTGGAACATGTGATGGACGACACTAAAGAATTAGAAATTCCAGAATATCTATGATAGGTTGTGAAAGGAGAAAATAAAAAACTCAGAATTTTAGACATGGAGGAGTAGTTATACTATATAAGGACAAAAAATAAAGAAGAGAATAATAATAATAAACCTAGCCAATATGTTTTACAGGAGGGCTTGAAAGACACAGTTTATCAAAGTAATAAAAAGTGTGAAGAAGAAAAACCACTGAAAGTGTCAGGTTGCAATTGTCCTCTGTAGGCCCGAGCTCATGGCTGGAGATGCTGTTATAAATATAAAACCCACTGCTGTGGGTTTTAATATAAAAGATAATACAAATATCAAAACCACTCTCACCTAACTGGTGTAGAGGGTATATATGGCGTACCTCCTGGGGGAGAGGCACCACACATCTTGGACTTTACCTAATAAATACAACCAATGTAACCTAATCATCTGTACCTACATATTTATCTGAAAAAAAAAATAATATATATATATATAAAACCCTTTACATCAAAATAGATAATAGAATTCTGAAATAATGGAAAGCAGGAGGCAATGTTTAACCATCAAAAAAAAAAATAGATAAAATTATAAAATAAATGACAAAAGTCAGAGTGGCAACCAAGTTGACTTGAACTTCACAGAGTTATAGACTTGTTCATCACACATGGCAATTTTAGGGTCAGGGGAGATTTATGAGAATTAAGAGCAATCAAGCTGAATATAATAGACTTTCACCAGCCTCTGGACTTCAGTCTATATTTGAAACCAGGAATATAATGATTAAAGGAAAAGTCAAAACTCTGGGAGGAATAACCCTGAAACACTACACCAATTCCAAAGGTACTTAGAAGCATTTATTGGGCAAAGATGAACATCCAGACATTTTGGAATTCTTTGATCCAGACTTTTACTGTGACAACTTATAGTAGTGGGAAAGTCATGGACCCAGGTAAAAAATATATTCCTCCACCATGTTTTGTTATTTCCCATCCTTGAATATATGATTGGAATCCCATTCTTGGTAGTTGACAGAATATCCTCACACCCACGTACATGTACCACAAGCAGCATTCCATGGAGAATGAGTGGAGGAGTGTGATAGAGGAAAAAGTCAATGGAAGATTCTGAACTAATTCTCCTTCACAAATATTGTAGGGGAAAAATAAAAAAAAATTAAATTAAAAGATAACATCTAAGAGATATGACAGAGATTATACTATTATAATAACCTAAAAAAAAATCAACAGTTAGTGTTAATTAGCAGTGCCCTAATCTCTCCAGGTAATTCATCACTCTAGCTCCTTCAAAATCTAGATATATCCTACCTGATGAAAGTAGACTACTTTAAACTCAAAAAGTAGAAGCCTTGAGGGAAAATTTTATACAACTAGATGTATTTTATAAAGCTGATTAAGAGAATCTCTGGTGAAATTTATGCAGTCTTTAATCTCCCAAATGCCTTATTTTCAATCTCCTGTCAGGAGTAAAAAACAAAGAATTTAAAGTTTCAGTTGGATGGTTAACAGTGTATACTTACAGGCCTATCCTAGAGCTATGTTAAATCTCTTGCCTTCAGTTATACAATCATGCATCACTCAACAACAGGATAAGTTCTAAAAACATTAAGCATTTTAGTCATTGTGTGAACATCATAGAATGTACTTAACACAAACCTAAGTAATGTAGCTTGCTACACATCTTGGCTATATGCTATAGCCACTGCTATAGCAAGGCAACAAACCTGTAATGCATGTGACTATACTGAATTCTGTAGGCAACTGGAATACAATGGTTAGTATTTATGCATCTAAACATATCCAAGCATGTAAAAATTACAGTAAAATTATGTTTTAAAATAGCATAACTGTATGGAACACTTGCCGTGAATAGAGCTTGCAGGACTGAAAGTTGCTCTAGGTGAGTTAGGGAGTGAGTGGGGAGTGAATGTGAAGACCTAGAATATGGTTGGCCATACAGGGGACTTTATAAACACTATACAGTTCGATTACAGTAAATTCATGAAAAATTTCTTTCTTTAATAATACACGTACGTTGCCCTTAACTTACTGTAATTATTTCTCTAATTTTTTTAATTAGAGAATAATCCAATTTTTATAGATTAGATTGGTATAGGGAATTTTTAATTCTAACTTCTTTGTATACTTATGAGCTTTTTCTATTATTGAAATTTTTATTACTACTTATTTACTTCTTAAACTTAAAACAAAACCTAATACACATTAGCCTAGGCCTCCACAGGGTTAGGATCATCAA
The DNA here is from genome assembly GCA_963574355.1 of Loris lydekkerianus. Classification (NCBI taxonomy): domain Eukaryota; kingdom Metazoa; phylum Chordata; class Mammalia; order Primates; family Lorisidae; genus Loris; species Loris lydekkerianus. The sequence continues at coordinate 753 of CAUYPK010035002.1, read as the reverse complement.
TATCAGTGTCTTCAACCTCCGCATCTTACTTCACTGAAAAGTCTTCAGGGACAATCGCATGCTTTGAGCTGTCATCTACTGAGATAACAATGCTTTTTCTAGAAAATCTCCTGAGTGACCTGCCTGAGACTGTTTTACAGTTAACTTCTGTTAATAGAATGAATGCCTTCTAAAATAATGAATAAAAGTATATTAGATAAATAAACAAGTACCGCAGTCATTTATAACCATTAAGTACTACATACAGTAGATAACTGTATGTGCTATATTTTATACAACTCGCAGGCAGTAGGTTTGCTTATACCAGTAACACCACAAATATGTAAACGATTATGCATTGAACTGTGATGTTAAAAGAAATGTCACTAAGCAATGGGAATTTTTCTGCTCCATTGTAATCACCTGGGACCCATATCCTATATGTGGTCTGTCATTGGTTAAAGTGCTATTATGCAGCACATGACTGTCATTGGAAGGGATATAGACAGATAATGTGGACAGTCTACAAAGTATACCTTGACATGGATGACATTTGGATAACCTGACTGGATGAGCAAGAAGTGGCAAATACAGTGGAGAGCTTGTTCAGGTATGTTTTTTTTTTTTTTTTTATTTTTATTTATTTATTTATTTATTTATTTATTTTTATTATAGATAAAAATATGCACCATAGATGTGGCCCAACCCATCACCCTCCCTCCACCCAAACCTCCCCCCTCCCTTCCCCTTCCTTGGTCCTTTCCTCATAGTCTT
>CAUYPK010035001.1:0-38941 GCA_963574355.1 Loris lydekkerianus | reverse complement strand
TTGGCATAAAAGTAGCACTTCTCCTGTAAAAATAAACAGATGCCTCCCTTTTTGGCAGTTAATAGGACTAATCCCCTTCTTGTTGAGGCAAGTATTTAAAGTCTCTTGCCGAAACCCAAATGTTTTTTTTTTTTTTTACTTACTTTTTTTCCAGAAGAAGACACTAATAAGATTTATGAATCTGGAAAGCACTGTAATTGACATTAGTTGAGTACTCTGTGATAGATATTACTGCCTAATAATGAACACAATGAAACTTAGGTTAAGAAGCCTAGAGTTTCAGGGAATTTAGGATATTTATCCCATAAGAAGAGGTAGCTTGAGAGGAGGATTAGGTATGATTCAGTTATCAAAAACATTTAAGTATCACAGATTATGTTGGGGAACGGGGCTAGAGGGATGAATGACTACATTGAAGTGTCTGCTCTTAAGAAGACCATAGTCTAGGGCCAAGAGAGGCCTGCACAGTCAACTGTGAGACTATGGAGGGTACACAGTCACATGCCACTTGACAATGGCAATACGTGTATCCTGAGAAATGTGTCGTTAGATGATTTTGTCATTGTGAGAACGTCAGAATGTACTTACACAAATCTAGATGGTACAGCCTACTCCACACCTAGGCTATGTGGTATATGACCTATGGCTCCTGGTTGCAAACCTGGACAGCAAGTTACCATACTGAATACTTAGGCAATTGTAACACAATGGTAAGTAGTTGTGTATCTAAACACACCTAAATGTAGAAAAGGCATCCTAGAAATATGGTGCTAAGATCTTATGGGCCACTGTCACATACCCAGGTCATAGTGGACTGAAGCTTGGTTATGCACCACATGACCATGCTAGTAATATAAACAACAGCATTACACACAGGGACTCAGCGGTGTGGGGGGGAAGGGAAGTCTGCAAATGTGCTTCTGTTTGTAGAGATGCTTGAAAGGGGGTCACTTGGTAGCTTTCTACAAATATTTTAGGAGCTGCTCTTTGGAAACAATTTTTAAAAAAGGAAAATCTCTGGAGGGAACAAAGTTTTGCAATTGCAGAAAAGAAAAATGTTTTATTACTAAGTGATTTCTTTTTAGCAATAAAAGATGAGACAACAAAATACCGTATATACTCGAGTATAAGCCGAGTTTTTTCGGCACAAAATTTGTGCCGAGTTTGGGTTTTTCGGCACAAATTTTGTACCGAGAAAACTCGGCTTATACTCGAGTATATACAGTAGGTTACCCTAAAAAAAGGGTGAGTTCCCCTCTCACTGAACATGTCCAAGCAGAACCCAGCCTACTACCTCACCTGGTTGTTGTGGGTAAGTTTCCTGCCTCAGTAAAAGTTAGGACTAAGTAAATTTTAAGGTTACTCCAAATTCTGAGAATCTGTTATGGTATGAGCAGCTTCCTAAATTAGGAAAAGATGCTTACAGGAAATGTTGATTTGGCTTGTTCTGTAGATATTTACAGGCATTAGTTTTTTTTTGTGTGTGTGTGCATGTGTTTTTCTGACATGAACCTAGCAGTGATGTGTGGGTGAGGCCTTGTACCTCTTTCTTCATATTGTCTAGCCCGACCTCATTTCAGGACTGAAGCCGACATATTGTATTGTCCAGTAATTCAATAAGTACATGATCAGTGTTAAATAAAACCATATTCCAAAGGCCAAAGTCTGAGATGTGGCACCATAATTTCTGACTAAGGCAATGCTGGTTGTCAGCCTCAGCCTTGAAAGGGGTCTCTTCTTACCTGGTCCTGGCAATCAGTGATCAGGATTTACACATCACGTCAGCTGGGGACATCCATGCTTTCCCAAAGAGATTCTGTTAATCAGAACTTTTCTTGTGCCTTTTATAATCCCTTCTTTCTCTTTTTGGAGTAGTGGTAGAAAGCACAGTGTACCAGAATGCAGGGACGCTGGATTCCGTTCTCTGCTTCTTTGCTTATTATCTGCATAGATTCTCCTTGTATAAACCACGAGAGATGCATTAAATCAGTAATTTCAGACATTAGTCTGGCTTCTTTAAAATTTTTTTGGAGTGCTTCTTAACTACCCACAGCTGAGTCTTCGCCTAAGGGAGTCTAATTCAGTAGATCTTGAGTAGGATCATGAAATAATATTTTTTAAGTTCTATGGAGGATCCTGATGGTACAGTCAAATTTGAGAAGTAGGTTAGATAATTTCTCAGTTCCTTTTCTGTTTTAACAGCCTATGAGTTTATGATTCTGTTTTCCTTCACAAAACTTCAGTGATTATATGTAAACATACACACACACACACACACACACACGCACACACACACACACAGATAACATATAAAACTCTTAAAAAGAAAAAGCTTTACGCACCATGGCCCATATGGAAAAATCCAATTCACCTGTGATTGTATGTGACATTTTATTTTAACAATTTCCCTTTCTCACACAGTTGAGATAGTTGGAAGAAATGTCTGGAAAAATGAAACATCTGAGAAGAATTAAGTAAACAGTTAGCCAAGTTGGTGCATAGCCTCCTCCCAGCCTGCCCCCCCATCTCCCCACCCTTCTAATTCCTTCTCTCTTCTTTCTGGTCTCAAACATTTAAGGAACATGTAAGAGAAACAAGCTCTTCCTTACGCCCATTGCTGAAATGGTTCTATTTTTAAACACTGCAGTCCATCTCAATTGTGCTCAAATTCAATTCACTCGTGATTGTCTGCTATATTATTTTCTTTATCAATTTCTCCCCAGACTCAGTGGGGTAGTGATTGAAATTTGAAAGCTTATGGGGGGAATAAAGTCCAAAATTGTATTGAGGAAAATGTGTCTCAAATCTGTTGGCTGCAAGAATCACTTGCTTTCCCTCAGCGCCCAATCCACTTTTATCCTTGGTCTCTTGATGAACATCATCCAGCCAAAATGACTTAAAATTGAATTTAAATTGTTTCTTCCATCATCAAAAGTATTCTTTTCTCCTTGGCCTTAAAATATTTTATTTTCTATTGTTGTGTCATCCGATTAATGCTTTGGCTGAGCTTCCGTTGCCTTTGGTTGCTAAATTTTTGCTGTGCTTTAGGTGTAACAAGCCATAGCATGTCACCATATGACGTGTTAAGGATGTTGGTCTTTGGAATCTTCTTGGAATGGAAAGATAATACTCATTTTGTTTCCAAACCTTCTTGGCCTGTGAACACAAATGAGACTTCAGCCTATATTACAAGCCCACAGATAATATTTTACCAGCTATCTTTGGCATGCGTTAGCCAAGACGGGTTGACACATACAGTGCCCCTCAGACCTCCCCCAGTAGACTCAATGCCCTCACATGTCCAAACTGTGTCCTGTCCTCACTGTCAGTGTCTGGTACGGAGTACGGCACGTGCTAGTTGTATAAGCAGTATTGGTGGAATGTGACATGAATAATAATTTGTTGAATACATAGAAGCTAAGCACATTATACAAGCTAGCTCACAGTAACTCTATGTGTTAAATACTTTTATTATTAGAATTTATAAATAAGGAAATTGAGAAGTGAGATGGTTTAAACAGTATACCAAGTGTCAGTGCTTGAATTTTAAGTCAGAGTCTTATCTCGGAGCAGATGAACTGGGATGTGATGAGCTTTCTATCTAGAGCTTGAATTTGATTTATTTGCTCACTTGTTCTCGGTGTCTCCTCCCCATAATCAGCCTCTAGCAGGGTGAGGGTAGAGAGTGGTATGGCTGAAAACGAGTTGTGTGAGTGGCTGGAGATTCTCTGTGGAGGGGATTATAGGAAAGCAATGTTGGGGACTAGGAGTAAATAAAGCACTGTGAGTTACACAGTTAACTAAGATATTTGAATTCCAAGTGATTTACTTCCATCATGATGGTAATATTTCTCCAACATGGAAAGGGAATCAAAAATGGAGTTTTCAGCAGTGCCCGTAGCTCAGTGGGTAGGGTGCCAGCCACATGCACTAAGGCTGGTAGGTTCGAATCCAGCCTGGGGCAGCTAAAGCAGCAATGACAACTGCAACAGAAAAATATCTGGGTGTTGTGGGGCAAGTGCCGGTAGTCCAAGCTACTTGGGAGGCTGAGGCAAGAGAATTACCTAAGTCCAGGAGTTGGAGGTTGCTGTGAGCTGTGACTCCATGGCACTCTACCCAGGGCAATAGCTTGAGACTCTGTCTCAAAAAAACAAAAAACTAACAATAATCCACCCAAAGTGGAGTTTTCATTTTCAGTAGTACAAATGGAGCAAAAGGCTGTGGAGCTTGTTGGTACTGATGAATGAAGCTGCCCACCTGGACCTCCTTGACACTCTTGTGCACTCACAGCAAAAGGAAATAACAGCAGTACCTCCCCTCACAGATCAGAATAATCACAAAGCATCGATGCATCAATGATAATGAGGCCATTGCCTTTTCTTTTCTTTTCTTTCCTTTCTTTTTGTTTTTCCAAAATGATTGTTTTGAAAATAATTAGCTACTACAAGTCCCAGAATAAAATACATCTGTATATTTCCTGCCTTTACAAATGCCTGAGAGCAAAGACAATGGACTGGAGAAACATCTGAGGGAGGCTGAACATCTGCTCCATCAATAGCCCTTTCACAATCACCCTCCATGGAAGGCAGACCTTAAAAGACCCGCAGCCAGAATTTTCTTCATGAAGAGACTGATACAAAGGGGATGGTGTATTTAATGTACTTTGAATATTGTGAGGAACTGCCCAGATGTGAGATCTATCCTTTAAACAATTCATCAAAGGACTTACTAGAAAATGTCTTTAGTATTTGTAAAACGGTTGAATCCGGATGAGAGAGGCCTGTGATTTAACATGTATAAGAAAGACCCAAGATCTATTAAAATAGAAGAAAAAAAATTGCATTGAATGATAAGTGCTAATCTATGATTATCTTTGGTATGTTCTACATATTGAATATGCATCTAAAATGGACTAGTATCCTCTGTAGTTTTTTGACAAGTGCCTCTGGAAGCCTCCACTATTGGAGTTCTTTGTTCTTGAATTCTGGAGTTCAGGTCATAGAAACAATCTAGTTTCAGGAGGGAAAACATCCTTTCCTAGTTCTGATAATTGGAAATGCACCAGGAACTCAGCTGCATAGACTGAGCCTAGGGTGGGTTCATAAGACATGGTCGAGAGATGTAAGTAACAAGGGAAGTCACATTATCCTGCCTGCCACTGTTCCTCTGAATTGGTATTGTCATGGGTGAGGAATCACTGTGATGTTTCCTGAGTGGTGTGAAAACGCTAAGGGCATGCAGTTACTGGGACATGCAGTTACCAGTTAATTTTCTAAAACAACTTTCTAGTGGTATACAGAAGTGGATTGTAAACACATACACACACACTTAATGTTGACTGAGCAATTATTATGTGCCAAATGCTTAGGGATGTGTTTCCAAAATCTGACGATATTAAGGGTACAAGTTGAGGCTAAAAACTGAACAAAGGTACAAAATTCTTCAGTTATGTGTCACTGTATGACAAACTGGTCCCTAAAAAATGACCTAGAACAATGACCATTTATAATCTCTCCCAACTCTGTGCAGGACCAGCGTCAGCTGCCCAGTTCTGCTCCATAGAGTACTGGCCAGGGCTGCAATCTTTTGAAGGCACAGTGAGGCTGTAATGTCCAGGGTGCCTCAGTTACATAGCTGGCAGTCCATTCTGGCTATAGGGTAGAGCTCAGCTGGGCTGTCAGCCAGAGCTCCTTGCATCTCCTCATGGCCTTCTACCTGAATTCAGCATTACATAGTGTAGTGGCTGGGTTCCAAGACTAGAATTCCAACTCTGAGAAAGTGAAACTGGAAGAAGCCAGCCTTAGAAATTATACTGTGTCACTTCCAATGCATCCTATCAGTCAAAGGAATTCAAGGGACCAACTAAGATTCAAGGTGAAGGGAAATAGATTATATCTTTTGCATGGGCAGAGGCAAAAACACATAATGAAATAAAATAAAGCATGACTATCTTTAATCCACAATGCACAGAAAGGATATAGGATGAACTTGAGTAAAGAAAGTAGGCTGAGAAAAGATTTTAGGTCTGTTTGTCATAGATCACTGATCAGAGTTTAACTCGGTACACATGTGTGTGGGAGGTGAGATGTGCTTCTTTTAAACGTCATATATATCTCATGAGACATTTTAAAGGCATTGAGAGGCCAGTGATCCATGTATGCAAAATCAGTCCTGGGGGCTCCATTTTCAGGAAAGATCAGAGTATCCCATCCCTCAATGCTTAGGGGCTGTGTTTGGTGGCCTTGAGGCTGTTCCTCCTCCTCTGGCCTTTATTCTATATCCAAGTTCTAGGCAATGTCTCCATCATCTACAGGATCTCTGTAGAGTCTAATGGTGATCCTAGTGCAGGTGATACACAAAACTTTCCTAATTTTAGTTCTGAGTTTAATTCTTTATTACACAGAAAGACTATCTTCCCAATTCTTCTTAATGTGAGTCCTTGCCTAAAACCTTGTATACCATGAGAGCTTAATCAGTACTTTTTGATTGGTTAAATAAATGCATCCTCTTAAATCTAAGAGCAGTTTTCATCTTTCTTTAGGTATCATGATGTCTCTAGTTGTTTATAGCACTGTAGTCTCAAGATGCATATACAATCTGTACTAGAAATAATGTTAAAATCCCATGTTTGTTTAGGTACAAGTTCAGATTGTTTTTCTTGAATACAACATCTGTTTTTTAATAGCTATTAAACTACAACCATTGACCCAAAGCTGTGCTATTAGTTAAAAGGGAAATCTGTTAAGGAAACAAATGTTTGGCTAAATAAAGCTCCTGGTATTTTCTGGAAAGACTCAAAATGTCATCCTAGAAGGTTTCTGTCATGTTTGATTCAAAAAGGATACATGCATATTCAAATAAATACACATTCATGTGTGTATATTTACCAAATCAATAAATACATATTTATATAAGGTCTTAAAAATAATGATAACCCCAGGAAATACTTGTTATCTATACTGAGCTACTGATTTGCCTTCCCCTAACTCACATAAGAAAGCATTTCTTTTTATTTTTTATTTATTTATTTTATTTTTTTTAGAGGCAGAGTCTTACTTTATTGCCCTTGGTAGAGTGCTGTGATGTCACAGCTCACAGTAACCTCCAACTCCTGGGCTTAGGCGATTCTCTTGCCTCAGCCTCCTGAGTAGCTGGGACTACAGGCAGTCGCCACAATGATCATTTTTGTTGTTGTTGTTGTTGTTGTTGCTGCAGTTTGTCTGGGGCTGGGTTTGAACTTGCCACCTTGGTATATGGAGCCAGCACCCTACCCACTGAGCCACACGTACCGCCCTCACATAAGAAAGGCAATTAACCTCTGGTTCAAAAATTAGAGCATTGAGCTCTAGATCATCTCTTTTTCCAAGTCATAAAGAAATGCCTCATTTGCCTATAGGCCATATTTCCAGCCATTCCATCCACACAAAGTAGTTGAAATTAGTTAAACAGATTTCTATGAAGAAAAAGAACTCTCACAAATCCTGAATCCTTTTGCTTTTTGGTGAGGTATAACACTGGCATTAGGACAAGAGAACATGATTTGTAAAGTTAAGCTTCTTAGGAAAGAACATTTAGAAGCAGTGGAACAGTCAGGATATTTGCATGTGGGCAAAGCAGCCTGTATGCAAAAGTCTAAGGTAACACAATGCAAGAGTAGCAGTTCCAAGAGCAAATTTGCTCCACCTCTCAATTTCCTTATATGTGGAATGGGAGTGGATACTTTGGATGGTTGCTGAAAGTCTTTACAGCCCATGGCATAGTGCCACGAAACATAACAGATCAAATTGCACCTCAATTACACCGAAAGTCATTTATAAGCTATCGCTCTATCTATGTACACTTCTGCATCTTATGTAAAACCCGGCAGGAAAGTGCTGTCCCCACAACCCCACTGATAACGCAGATGTGATGAGTAGGCTCAGCTCACTTCTGAGCTCTGCCAGGAAGGACATATGACGTGGAAACACACATCCAAACATACTCAGATGCACATGCACACACGTGACATTATCAGTTTCAGGAATTGTATAAAGAAGAAGTCTGGAAACATTGTTTACTCAGGAGTTTTGTTGATTTTAGGTGAACAGAATAATGATCGAAGAAAGGGACTTGTACTATTCTTTCGGCCTGAAATTCTAAAGCCTAGAGGCCATATGTGGTCTCCTTGTAGGTTTTGGCAGTTATTTAAAAAGTGGCATGGGGGAGTGAGCCATCACAGCTGGTTATAGGGATGAGAGCATCACCTACATTGCTATTCTGAAGTAGAAAACAGGATTCAGGCAACTTCTGAGAGACAACTTGTAAGAGGGAAGGATGAAACAGGATGGGAAGTGTTCACCTGTTCTCTGGGCTTCACACTGATGTATGGCTGACTTAGTATTTTTTTCTTTGGAGAGTATGTAAAATTCTTTTTTTTCTTTGGAGAGTATGTTTGGGGAACGAGATGATTTCAGGCTGTGTGTTGCAGAACCAAATTAATGGAGAACTTTCCTAAGGTTAGAGGTTGGGGAAGACAAAATGGATTTGGGTTTGAATAAGAAGACAGAGAGGTCAGAACTAGCTAAGGTACTGAGAATGTGGCCTTGCTGGTGTGTTCAGGACAGGCAGTGGTCCCTATGCAATTGACAGATTTGTTGGGGAAAAAAAGGCTGCGTCATGTTCTCAGTCCAGACTCCACACCTGAACTCTCTATTACAGTAGCCACATGTGCCCTGCAGCACTTAAAACGTGACCATTCTGAATAGCTATATCTGAAAGTGTAAAATACACTCAATTCAAAGATTGAATATGAAGAAAGGATGTAAAATACGTTACTAATCTTTACATTGGCTGTTTGACAAAATGTCAGGATTTTGAATAGCTACAGTTACTAATTAAATTATTAAAATTACTTGTTTCTTTTTACACTTTAATATGGTTACTAAAAACTCTAAAATTATAGATGTGGCTTACACTTATACCACTTATATCACACTTATACCAGTGCTTATAGGATAGCACTGTCTAGACCGTGCCAGTAGGTAAAGCTTAAGCAACAGGGTCACAAGTCTCCTAGCACAACACTGCTCTTGTGGAAGTGTGTTTACCTAACAGTAACATAAGGGATATTGGCCGAAGATTAAAAGTAAGTTAGAGGGAAAAAAAAAAAGAGAAGTTGACAGAGCAAATGGAGAAGGGAGTAAGAAGTCGTATAGTGGATGGCATAGCAATAATACATATTTTTTTGCAACATAGTCTTGGAAATTGGAAAAGAGACCTGAGACCAAGGACACTCAAGATGTCTATTAGTAAAAGAGGATTAAGATACAGATGGTGGAATGATGGGTTTTTGTCAACATACTGTGCTGAATTTCAAAATTATAATTGGTATAATAACTGAGGTAGCATACTAGACAGTGGTTTTGAGTATCAGAGGTGGAAAGAATGGCTTACTGCCATCCCAACCAGCACCCAACTTCTGCTGAGCTAAGTAAATTTATGAAAGTTAAACTTACCTGTAATGTGATGATGAGATATTTTGATCTTTTGAGTCACTGAAAAGTGAAAAGCATTTTTGATACTGGAATAGATCATTTCTGAATTTATTTCTGTAACTTTCGGTTGACTTTCTTTGTGCTGGGGTCCAGATAATGTTATGGAGAGATCACTGGGAGAATGAGAGGGAAGAAAAGGAAGAGATGGCTTCCAAAAAAGAAATGGTTTTTAAAAACCTGATCACAGATACCTCAAGTAAAAAAAAAGCAAAATAGGGGATCATATAAATTGGAGAAAAGAGGAAGTCATTTCCCCCACTTTTGTAACTTTTGTTACACTCCCATGGGGACATCACAGAATGATTTAGGTATCCCAGGGTAATGATTGAGGAAGTAAAGTCTTAAAGATTAACTTTCCTTAGTTCACATAAAGAAGACAAAGGTAGATTTGAGATTCTGCTTTTAGAGTCCAAACTGTCAGCATGGACTCTAGAAACGTACAGAGCAAAAACCTTTTTACCTAAAGAGAGCTCCCTTGTGGCAAACTTCTCACAGTCTTGAAGTCCCAGAGCTATAGAATTTGCTGGGGTTTTTTTGTTGTTGTTTGTTTGGTTGGTTGTTTATTTGTTTAAAGAGAGAGCTCCAATTAAGAAGAGATTAAGAGGACCATTGCTATAGACAGGTTAGCTTGTTTAATATATCAGTTTAGCTACTTGTGAGCATGTGACCATGGCAAGTTACTTAACTCTCTGAAATTTAGTGTCCTCATGTTGGACACAATAATAGCATCTGTGTAGGTCACCCATAAAGTTGCCATACAAGGTGAAAATGAGAAAAAGATCCATTACAAAATTTTATGAAACATTCTCTACGTGTTTGCCACCTCTTTGGCTGATGAGGATTTAGCATTTTAGTAATATAATAATTACTGTTAAAGGTTGAGTTATTTGGGAAGCAAATTCTGAAACAGAGGGAAGTCTTCAGGAATTTTATTATTGAGAATTGTTTTAATCAATTCTTCCTGAAGAAAACAGAACTGGGCAGGACTGGAAAGGAGGCAGAATTTGCCAAAGGGAGGAGTTATGTGGGATATGGTTTCAATTCAGATTTCTGCTGACTCCACAGGGAACTCTGAAGCTAGAATGGCTTTGCAGACTTGTCTACAGTTAGAGTGGGGGCTGCGCCTTAGCACCCCTGTGTTAATCAGACAGTAGATGTGGTTTGTTTTGGAGAAGGGTGTCTCTTTGGACCCAAGGATTCCTGAAGACAGCAGTTTGAGAGCAGCCTCCCCAGTTGCTAGGAACTAATCTCTTTGCTTCTGGAAGGAGCACCGCGTAGCACATCACAACATCATCACAATTTCCACGACCAGAGCAGTGTTATCATTTGCCAAGGAGCTCTCAGCACCCAGGAAGGCAATAACACCTGCTCTGTTATGAGTGGGGGAGATGGTCCAATAAAAACATCCTATTTCCTTTTTCCTGCTTTTGAAGATAGTTGAAAAGTAATATAAGAATCATACACAGGGAGTTACAAAGTCAGATTTCTTATTGATAAAACTGAGTTGGAGAATGTGAATCGAACTCATTGAATAATCACCCTATGTGATACACCTTCCCTCTGGAACTGAGCACATCCCCCAACCTGCAGGCCTCTCTCTGCAGGATCAGGGCCCGGCATTGTGGAATGCAGCCCCAGGCAAGTAGAGGGGCCCCCCTATCTCCTGAGGGCGAGGCAGGCAGAAAGAAGCAGCCTTCCCAGAAGTAGCCAGACTCCAGACACTCAGTGCCTCCTGCTAATTTCCTCAGAGGTCATGGGAGAGCATGGAACGTTGTTTCATGGCTTCCTCTCACAGGGAGGAGAAAATGAGAAAATGTTTTATTCTGTAAAAATGAGAAGTGGGATTTAAGCATTCCTGCTTAATTCTGCTACTTCCTCTGGCTGCTTTTGGTCTTCCTGAGAGGCTCTGTGTCCTCAAAATAGCTTAACCGAAGATGTTGTGTTCCCTGGCGTCTTCTAACAAGGTCTCCTGTCCCTGAGGAAAGCTTCAGGCTTCTGAAGAGAGACTGTGTGGCCATGATTCTGAACTTCATAGATATGCAAGGCGTTTTTTTCCCCCCATGTAAAGACACAAATAATTCTACATGACTATGTCATAAAAAAGAATGATTGTCTTCCTAAGCCCTTTAATTGCTGTTTTAGGAAAGGGCAATTTGAAAATGGTTTTCTTTTCTTTGCATTTCCCTTCATGTTTCTCAATGCTATGCTTACACTGACACCTTTCAATTGTTCTAGTTAAGGCACTTATTCTGTTTCCTGTCCACCTGCCACATGTGCTCATCCCCCATCCTACTCCCTACTGACCTGGAGCAACTAGCCATGACTCACAAACTGCCCAGAACAGGTCTCACCGCAATAACTAGGGCACAATTTTGCTTATATCAGAATGTAATGCATTGTACCATGACAATTTTTTCTTTCTTGCAAAACTTTTTAGTTTCTTTGGAATTAAGAATAGGCTTTTCTTTTGTGTGTTTGTTCCATGAATTCTTATCTTGGATGTCTAAATCTTTTTTCAGTATATTAACATCAATCATATATTCGATTAATTTTATCTTCTTAAAAGAAACTTTTCTGGTTCCTTCTGACCTGCTCACATTTGAACTGGTTTGTTTCTGGGAGTCTCATATAGTTTTTGGTCTAGTATCTCCTTTCATTGCCAAGTTAGGAGATTTGCTGGGTCAACCTTGACTCCTAGATCCCAAGCCTTCTCATTCTCTGGTTTACTTCCTTATTTTGGTATAACAACTTTTTCATTGGTTTTCTGAGAAAGGGCACATGGGAGGCAAATCTTTTGTGACACTGTATGTCTGCAAATGCTTTTATTGAATGTTTGGCTGAGTAAAGAATTCTAAATTAGAGAACACTCTTTCTTAACATTTTAAAGTTATTGTTCCTCCAGCTTCTAAATTAAAGTAGTACTTTCTGCGTAGCTTGCTTCCCCCCCCCCGCCCCCCTTTAACTTGATGGCACTGTTCATTCTGAGGACTCGTGTATTCACCTCTGAGAATATTTTAAAAATTATTTTGATTGTTTTATTTTTATATATAAAATCTCATGAACTCTTAGTAATATTAACGTTTTCGTGTTTTTAGTCTCTGGCCTCTGTTTTCTCTTGTACTTTCTGGAAACAAGTGTCACAACCATGTGACTTAAGACACTTACTGAGCTTTTCAATTTTAGCCTTTTTGTGTTCATTTCCAAATATTCCCTTTCCTATAATTATTTATTTTGCTAAGGATATTATTAAAGCTTTTTTCTATTTTGAGTTTTCCTTTCCTAGATGATTTTTAGTTTTGTCCTAGGTGTTCCTTCTTTTTCTTTTGTTCTTGGAGTTTTGCATGGTATTGTCTTTGGATTTCTTGTGATTTTATTTTTTAACTGCCTGATCATTTCAGAGGATGACATAAAAAGACTGGATATTCTGTGTATGTTGATAGATTTTATTATAGGTGGAACTGATTTTTACTGGGAGCTTTAAGGTTTTTTTCATTTTTTCTTTCTTTCTTTCTTTCTTTCTTTCTTTCTTTCTTTCTTTCTTTCTTTCTTTCTTACTTTCTTTCTTTCTTTCTTTTCCTAGTAGACTGAAAATCTTCTGTCAGGAGAGAATTATTCTAGCTGCCAGCACTCTCAGAGCATTGTGGAAGAAAGATACCATATCTGTGCTCTCAACTGTGCCCAGTCTTGTACCCTGTCCTCCAGCTCTGGTCTGTGAACAGGGTGTGAGACAAATGTTGCCCAGTTGATCCAAGAGAAGGGAATCTCTGATGTAGCTTTATAAAGACACCTTTGCTTGATCTTTTTCTTTCTTGTTCCAACTTCACATCCACTGCTCTTGATACCTAATATGACCACTTTCTAGGCTTATAGGAGACTTGGGGAGAGGGGCTAAGTTGGGTTCCTCATCTGTTTTCAGGACTACCAGCTGAGTGTTGAAAATGCCCACATCTGATAAGTTAGATTCACTGGTTGATCTGCTACCTTGGCTGCAGCATTTGGTTACTACGATTTTTTTTCTCCCATTCCTTTGTGTTTATGATACAAATAGTCCTCTTGTTGTTTTGGTCAGGTTTCTAGGGAGGGAGTGGAGGAAATCATGTTCCCTAAATATGCAATCTTATCAAAAATATCTTCTTTGAACATAGCAGGGCTATAAGTATTTCCTCTCTTTCCTTTACCTTCCACATATTCATACCTTTGTGTTTAGTAAATAGGAATTTATAAATTTGTAAATTTTCTGAATCTTGCAAAATTAACATATAAAATAGGACTTTATTTCCAACTGCTATCTCCCCACAAACTACCCAGAACAGGTCTCACACATTTCATCTTAATGACTACTTTAGACCCAAAATAATTTTTATTGATAACAGTAATATGGTAATTCATTACGGTATGCTGTTACCCAAGTGCTAATTAAAAGGAAAGATAGTTGAAGGATAAAGGAGGGCTTGAAAGCACATCACACAAAAGTTCCTTCCTAATATATTTCCTGTCTATCACACTTATTACTGCAGGGTGGGTTGACAGGTTAATTATGTACTAGGCGGGAGAGTGAGTACAGAGGATGTTACAATCTCAAAAGCAAACACTTATAATCATTTTATCTAAATATAAGACAAACTTACCTTGATGAAGGATTGCATTTAGGATTATATATAAGAATATCTTCCTCTGTACAGCTTTCAGATGGCACCTAGTTAAATTTTACACAATAAAACTAGTATGTAAATGCTGACCTGGAGCAACTAGCCATGACTCCTATCTAGATACTCTGTATATTTGCAAACTTGCTTTATTCTTTTACTACTGAGGGTTGTGTTTTTCCATTTCCTTCTTAAGTTACAGTTTTTAACAGCAAATCTGTCGCTTGGTATTTACAAATATATAAAGAAAAAGACTAGATCAGTTGCTTATGTGTATTTTTAAATGGTGAGAATTTATCATATCACTTAGGGAGGATCCTTACCCCATGAAGGAATCCTTTTTTCTGGTAGCCCTATCCTCTTCTGTTTTATCCTGAAACCCACCTGGTAGCAAGAAGCTCAGGTCCACCTTGGACAGCCCATTGAGCCAACTGAGAGTCCCACTAAAAAGTTTTGATTGCTGTTATTTTGTTTTAGATTGAGAAAATACTTCCTTCTCACTCTCCCACTGATATTCTTATGCATCTTTGTTGACCTTTAATGTAGCTGGCTTATCTTTTGAGAGTCCTATTTCGTCTTTTAAACCCCTACTCAATTTCTTTCTTCGTTTCTAATTGTCGCTTTTTCCAGATCTTCTCTATGTCACTTGCCATTATCTGGACAGTTTGTTATGTTCCTCCAGATGAATACTTCATAAGCAGTATACTACACCAGATGTGTGACTAAAGAGATTAGAGTGAACCTATTAAACGTGTTATTATTTTTTAGTCCTTTTTTATTTTAATAGACTTAGGGGATACAAGTTGAATTCTGTTATATGATCATATTGTATAGTGGTGAAATCTGGGCTTTCAATACACCTGTCACCCACCTAGTGTACATTGTTTAGCCCTCTGCCACCCTTCCCCTTTGTGAATCTCCAGTGCTCATAATACTTTTAAATTTGTTATTATAATCATTATACATTTTGATGCAAACCGGGTACAACTGGCCATGTTAGAAGCAGATGTCCATTGTATTGATTTATGTGAAACAGAATCTTGCCTGTCCCCTCACTCACCCATTGCCCCCAAATAAACTTGACTTATCTATATTTAATCAATATATTTTCAAACTTCAAAAAACTAAAAACAATATACTGCTTTGTAATATTTTTAACTTATTTTCTCTCCCCAAAATCACATTTCTTCTCAATGTGGGTATGCTTTTTCAACATGCAGATTATAATTAATATTTTAGTTTGAGTCTCTTCACTCTTTGGCACCTAGAATATGGTAAATGGTTAATAAGACTTAATCCATTTCAATTTATCCATAAAATAAATATTTATAGAACAAATCCAGCCCCAGGTACTGACTTCAGCTTTGCTGAGGCACATATTAGTAAACCAAGTAAAATCCCATTTTGGGGGGAAAGATAGAAAATAAAAAAGTGGATCTAACAGAATGACAGCTGCTGTGGAAGGTATATTGCAGGTATAATGCAATGACAGTGAGACAGAATGATTTCTCAACCTCCCAGGCTATTCTGAATGTGCTATGCTTTGGGGGTGGACAAAATTATACTGCAGGACCACAAATTGATAACTTTGCCTGACATGGCAGCTTATGAATGGTAATGCTACCTCAATAATTCTGCTGGCTTATTTATATTATTTTATATATCATCAGACATTCAACTCTGAGAAAAATAGTAATCAACTATGAATAAAGCCAAGTCCAAGTTATTTAGATTTATTAGTCAATCTTCTCTGGGAAGGAAAAAAAAGAACAAAACGAATACTGCCATTCTCTCTCTGTGTGATAATCCTTCAACAAAGCACAATAATTTAATTCTTCCAAAACATTTTCATGTATGTGATTCTATTTGATCTCAAAAATAACACTGGGGGGAGAGGTAGAAAAGATATTGGTATCACCACTTTGCAGATAAAAAAACTGAGGAGCTGTGCATGATTATCTAAGCTGGTTAGACCAGTAAGTGACAGAGCAGCAGGCTTCCGAACCTCAGTATTTTTGTTCTATCAAGAGCCAGTCTGACTAGCTAGGCATTTGCCTGTCTCTGCCTGGTGTGTATGTTGGAAGAGAGAACACAAAGGAGGTCACAGATAGCTTGTGAACTTACTAAGCAATGCTCAGCACACATCCAGAAAAGGTGTAAGAGGAGATGCCAGGCCAACCTAATTTAGATCTTCTTGTGAAAGCTAAGCCAGTGAAACCATGTGATGGATTCTTTTTAATATGGTGTTATTGTCAGGGAATAGCTTCAATATGCACCGTAAGCATTAAATGCTAAAAATAATAACAGCAATTATAGATTGTTCTGACACCAGAAGAGCAGAATTATACTTCTTAACTGCATTGCCTTCAGCCAATAAAAATGCAAAATCACTTTTCTGGAAACCGTTTTCCTCTGTGCTAGATTACCAAGAGATGGCAGCATTCCATCCATCATTCAGCAACTATATATTTGTAGGTTGAGAACTAAGATTTCTTTTTTTCCCTATGAAATGTTGAGAACATAGATTAAAATTTAAAGTATGAATCTGTTTCATAATCACTCATTGTCTCCCAGTCACGTAGCTATAGATTGCCCAGACCTAAGCTTAGGTGTTGATGATACATCAATGGAAATATTCAAATGACTCATTTTAAAGCAATAAATGGTGTATAGTTGGTGGTAATGTACAAAATCCACTGAATGATGATTCAAAGAAAAAAATGAAAATATATGATTCCTTTGTGGATGCATTTTAAGGTTTCTGAGCTTCTCTTTTCTGCAGATACTTCGTAATCTAAACTCAAATGTACTGTTAAGAGGGCCAGGGTCATTGGGCCTTCTATATTATACAGCTTGGTATTCTGCTTGGAGTTGGGCATTTGTTTGCCAGTGGACCATTTTGGTAAACGTAATATCATAGTCCATAAGTATGTGCTCAGCCGTGAATGGAGACTGGACATATGACCCTTTCTATGGAGAGATGGAAGAAATTCTTTATTTGGGAAGATTCAGAAATAGTATGAAGTTAAACATTTCAGAAGTTCATGTTTCCACTGTTCAGTTAGTCACAAAAACTTTCGTAAGATTTATTTACATAATTGAGTTATTATTTTCTGACAAAGACCAATGGAAAAGTAATTTTGATACATTTCTCATAATGAAAGTATAGGGATGTATTGCTAGTCTCCCTTTTTCTTTTCTTTTGACAAACTGTCTAGCTTTACCAATCTTTAATCGTCAAATATCACAAAATTTTCATAGAATTAACATGTCACCCTCTGAATGTAAAACACCTTAAACTCAAAGTTTTGGAAACTTTGAATTCCCTGCCAATGTATCTCATTGGTTTTTGTTTTGGTGATTGTCATTGTAGCCTCACTTGATCAGAGAATCATGAAGATGGAAAGCATCTGTGTTATTATCTTCAAGTTTCCCAAAAGATGACTCATGTTTCATTTATCCCAGAGATTTGAAAAGAGGTGCCGAAAGTCACACAAGTTAGTAGGATGCCAGTGATGGCTAAACTTTAGTGCTCTGACTTCTAAAGCAGTGGGTCTTTTGCTTTTTTTTTTTTTTTTTTTTTTTTTTTAACTGTATCATGAAACATTAAAAAATGCGCCAAAAATGGCACATTTAATTTTTCAGGTGACTCAGCCACAGTTGCTTTGAGATAGTAGTTAACTGGGTTGGTGGTATTGGAGCCACCAATGAAGGCAAGGTTTTGATTGACCTCTACATGTCAAGGTAAGGTGCTGGTGGGTTCTGTGTCCTCATGGGAAGGCATAGGTTCTCTATCATAGGCCAAAAGTTGGGAATCCTCAGCATTTTTCTGTGTGCCTGGAGACAGGTGCCATTATCTCTTGCTAAAGACCCCTGTGCTCCTATGTCTGTATACTTTTAAGAGAGAGGCTCAACCAAGGATAACCTCAGAGGTATCTCCCATTGTTTTCTGTAGATGGAAAATTTTGCTGAAGCCAAACTGAGAGCTTTAAAGGGTGGATGTTTTCCTCCCTAGGAAGAGCCAGGCAAAGTTGCACGCAGAACAAGGCCTAGATAGAGACTTGATGAGAAGTGTTACAGGTGCTGGTGTATTCAGAGACTGGGGGGCTATGAAGGATGGCTCCTCTGGGGCTAGTGATCTCATGAACTGAAGATCTTCTTCAGCTTCTTTAGGCCAACAGTTAAGACTTCCAGGGATGTGGGGGTTTTCATTAGTAAAACACATAGTCTTATGTCTTTGGTTGCCATATCTGTCCCTTTAATATGAATACAGGACTCTAAACTAAGCAGAAAAACCGTGCAAAGAAATGTCTTCCCCAAGGCTATTTTTCCTACATATAACAAAGCTTTCTCAGCAGTCTGATTAGCCACAGGCCTGCAGAAAAGAGACCCAGTTTTCATTCTCTCAAAGTCTAAAACTAGGGGGAAAAGAAGGAGTAATTCTTGATAATAATGATATATATTGTTATATGTCATACGATTCTGGGTACTTTTTTTTATTTTACTTTTTATTTTTTTTTACACGTACATGTGTTTATTTGGTTTCAACTTTTTGCCTTCATAAAATTAAAGAGTCTTAAAATTTAATAACAGTAACAATGTTTAAGATAAGGACTAGCGTCAAAACCCTAACAAAGAATGAACAAAGATCAAGACATTCTGAAAAGAAATCCCATGATTGCTGCAATGAAATATTGAATAATAATAATAATAATAATGCAAAAAAGTAACATTGACATTGTCAGATAAAAGTATGTCTATCATAGAATGCTTTGACTCTGAGGTTCAGCATGGAGTTATCAGTTAACTTCTTTATTTTTTTCCCAAAGTCTCAAAAAATAGAGAATATTTATTTTTATAAATAAAAATAGAATATAACTTCAAAAAATAGATCATGCCAAATCTTAAAGACAATAGAAAAAGAAGAAATACTTTAAAAGCATTCTACTTCATCTGGATATACCTGATATTAAAATCGGAAAAAATATATTATTATAAAGAGAAATTACAAACGTATTTCACTTGTAAATGAGGATGCAATATCTTAAACAACATATTAACAAGTCAAATTAAAAATTACTGTTCAAATAATGTACTTTGGTCAAAATTAAATCCAATTTGTGTGAGAATTAGTCACAATTTCCTTTTCTTTTTTTTTTTTTCCTTTCCCTCACCCCCTTCCTCCTTCTCTGTCTGCGCTCCCCTTCCCCCACTCCCCACTGTGTCATTAATTGTCCTTATTGCAAGTTGAGTACATAGGATTCATGCTTCTCCATTCCTGTGATGCTTCACTAAGAATAATGTGTTCCACCTCCATCCAGGTTAATACAAATGCTGAAAAATCTCCGTTTTTTAATGGCTGAATAGTATTCCATGGTATACACATACCACAGCTTGCCAGTCCATTCCTGGTTTGAGGGGCATTTAGGCTGTTTCCACCTATTAGTGATTGTAAATTGAGCTGCAATAAACAGTCTAGTGCAAGTGTTTGTAATAAAAGGTTTTTTGTTTTTTTTTTTCCTCCTTCTGGATAGATCCCCAGTAATGGGATTACAGGATCAAATGGGAGGTCTAGGTTGAGTTCTTTGTCTGGGCACTTTGTGTATGTTTCCTATAGTCATTGGCCATATGTAGCTGCTACCATTATTACCTTGATTTTGCAGCTGAACTGAGGCTCAGAGAGATTAAACAACTTCTGAGGTCATGGGACTGGACTTTGAAACCAGGGAGACTGAGGTGCCATTTTCACCCAGCACATGTAGCATTTTCTTTTCCTCCTTAGGAAGTCAAAACAAAGGTAGTTGTGGGGTGACCTGTCTATTCCTCATCTGCATTTCTAGGGAATGCAAAGATAATCTGGGTAGGAACTTTGGCCAGGGGAGAATTAATCTCGGTAGGAACTTTGGCCAGGGGAGAGTCTATCCCTGGCTGGGGAGTAGCCAGTTTCTCTGACATGACCATAGATGGTGCTTGAGCCTGAGGACAGCAGCTTCCTGGCAGCAGTTGTCCTATACATGGTGGCAATTAGTCTGCCATGAGCCGAGAGGCTATTGATCAGGCCCAGGAGCTGACGTGGAAAGGTTAGCTGCCATGCCTTGCCCTTGACGGAAACAGATCTTACAGAAATTGATTTTCCTCAAGCTCCAGAGTCATTTGTGGACCGACTTTGCCTGTTTGAGTCCATCAAGTTTATCTTTCTTTCCTCTGTTGCTGGAAACAGAAGTATGACTGCAATTTATACTTCCCACAGAAAGTAAACTTTTCAGCCATTGGTTTCTGAAGACTTCCTCAAGAGAAAACAGAGGAAAGAAATGCCCTGGTTGGAACTCTTTCCCTCCAGGACTTTTCTACCCGTCCCCACCTGATTCAGAGTTAAAGGGATGCAATGATACAGGTCTCTCTCCTGTTGTCATCTCTGGAGCTGCACACCACTCTCCCACCCCAGCTTCAAGGTCTCTCTGCCATCAGTGTTTGCTCCATGGAGTTGAGTTCTCTGTGTACCTGCTCTGGAATGTTTAGTTGAAGAAGCTTGCTGTGGTGAATTTTGCTATGTTTGTATTTCATCCGTTGACCTTGTTTGGAGATCCTCAGAAAGAACCAGTGCTCACTGTCCTCTTTTATTAATAACACTGTTCATTTTCAAATAGGAGCTTAGAAGAGGAAATATACTACTGTGAAAAGCTTCTAGAGGCCTAGGAAATAATTTATGGCAAAAGTTTCAGGAACCTCTCAGTTAATGAGTGTGAACAAAGCCATAGAAAATGATGCATTTGTAGGAATAAAAAGAGAAACTTCAGACTTGGACAATAGTCAGGGTGACTGAAGGCCTCAGAGCAAATGGCCATAAGCACACTGCCCACCTTCCTGATGTCTGTGTCTTTGGACTCGGGGCATCTCTCAACCATGCTGTGCGCTGCAAATTGACATAGAGAGAAAATCCGACATTTAAGAAGTCAATCAAATCTATTAAATATTTTTAAGATATATTTACTTCCTTGGTTATTCTAAGGGTTCATTGTAAGGCTTCCCATGCTTCAGGAGCAACATCCACTGGCTAGACAAATGTATCCAATCTGTTAGATCCATTATCTTGTATGTCAGTGGTCCCCAACGTTTTTTGCACCAGGGACAAGTTTCATGGAAGATAATTTTTTCACAGATGTGGGGTGAGGGGAGGGATGGGGCAGATGGTGGAGCTCAGGTGGTGATGCTGTGTGCCTTGATTTCTCACAGGCCACAGACCGGTAGCAGGGGTTGGAGACTGCAGTGTAGGTGACTTTGGTTGTCATTTAGAAAATAATGATGAGAACTCTATTAGGCTACATAACAAAGTAATATGATTTATTCATATTCAATATATTCCAAGAACTATACTAGAGTTATTATCATACCATTTAACTTGAAAAATAACCTTTTAAGGTAAGTATTATTTGTTACCATTTTACAGATGAGAAAACAGAGGTTTGGCAAGATGAAGAAATGTGCCCACTGTCACATTGCTAGTAAGTGACAAAAGCAAGATTTGAATCTAAGAAGTCTGACTGTGAAGGCTGCACTAGGAACAGTTATGCCTCTCTCTGTGTCTCCTTTGGGATCCCATTTTTGTCCCTGAGCGCAGTTCTTGCATGACTCCTTCTGTTTGTCTTTGGAACCTGAAATACGGAAGGTGCACGGGAGACTACAATGTTGACAAATTGGACTTGATGGGCTTTTTCAATGAAGCCTTCCCTAATACACCTGATATGTATTTACAAACAAAAGACTCTTTAGAATGCATTCTGCTTTTTCGATTCTGATCACCTAACTCCTGTCCTGTATTATGTTTTCTATATAAGTTTTTCTCTTATAGATTATAAACTCTCCAGCAGTAGGGATTTTCTTTCTTTCTTTCTTTTTTTTTTTTTTTTTCTCTTTATTTGACAACTAAGTTATTTGAACAGGGATAACTGTATATGTGTGTGTGTGTGTGTGTGTGTGTGTATAATACATACATTCTATAAATATATCACTGATTCAGTGATGATATTAACTCAGTAGAAACAGCAAGGAAGATGACGTAAACATGAGACTGTGGCATGGCTCAGAAGGTGTCACAAAAAGTCCAGGTGGGGCCAACTTGCTCAGGTAGACTGAGTGCTGTGCCACGTGGCTCCACCTCACTCTGCACTTTGCCTCTCACTGCACCTAGTACCTGTCACGGTGTATTTTACAGTAATTGCATCCGTTCACTTCTGTCTTTCTTGCCAGAGTGTGATCTCTAGGAAGGTAAATACCATTTGGCCATAGAACCCAACATACAATTGCTTACTACCTATTTGAGGAATGATCAGAAATGCTCGTCTGTGGTATCTGCGTCTTCAGACGCAAAATACTCTGTGTGAATCATTCGAACTGGGTGAACTCAAACCACAGTCCTGAGATTCAGAGCCACTTTCAGACAGAGATATCAAGTACGCAGTGCAGCATTCCTCAACTGCAACAGCAAAACGCAAGACGTCCAAGCTGTGAGTGGCTCTTCTGTAACACAGATCCCTGCTGAAAGTGACTGCTGGCGTAGAAATGGCAACATGGGGGGGTGGGGGGTGAGAATGCTGCTCTAGGGTGAATAATTATTTCATGTCTGATCCCTAGGTCTAATACCAAGTAAGGGAAGCAAACCCTTTAGTAAAACAAATGCCCACAGTACGCTTATAAAGGAGCCAAGACACAAATAGGAAGAGGCAGCCACTTCTGCTGCAGAGGCAGGCGCCAGTGAGGATGGCCAGAGGGCATCTGCCCTGGCTAACAACAAAGCCGTCTCTGCCTGCCATTCGGGGGGGTGTTGCTAGCTGCCTGCACGGGGCTCCTGCAAGGAGAAGACAGACCCCCGTAGGGGATATTAGGACAGCTCTGCTTCCAGCCTGGACCGGTGTTTGGTAGATTGATTCTCATTTTTACTAACTGAAAGCTAGTCGCTAAAGGGAGAGTGATGTCTGGGTGCCATATGGGCACAAGGATATTTTCTAATTTAGGGACTTGCATATTGTCTGTTCATCTTCATATTAAGACACTTTATTATAATTATTTATACTGCCCCCGGCTGAAACAAGCAGTTATTTGTTGAAAGGTTAAATGAGGAGAGTTGATGACTCGGCTCAGGCTTGAGGAATCAAAAGCGATGTGACACCCACATTATTTCAATTATGTTCCAGGAAGCACAACATGTCAGGAAATAGCACCGTCTGCAGTGCTGATCAAAGGGCGGTGAGGAAGCTCACATTCCACGTACAACCCTAGTCTCGGGGCCCGACAGAGCGGGAGAGACCTGAGAGATCATTTACTGAAAATCTTTCATTTGAGGAATGAAAGGGCTGGGGAAGGGAAGTGACTCTCCCAAGAACACCACTGTTGGGAAGATTTAAGAATGTTCCAGGTCTTCTGAAACACACAGTCTTGTGGGATTTCCCCTGAACCCTGTTGCTGGGTCTCCCCCTTTCTGGTGGCTTTGGTTCATATCTTCGATGCGACTTAATGATTCTGGCTGGTTGGAAAACTGCTTCTTTTCTAAAGCATATATTTTAGAAAAGATTTCAAAAATAGAAAATATGCATATATATATGTGGTTTGGGGAAAAAAAAATAACAAAGTCAATAGTCTTAGGAGGATGTGCTTGTTATAGCACAGAAATTCAGAATGTTCCATCTGCATTTACAGCTGAGTTTTCCAAGACCACAAAGTCCATGTTATGGCCTGAATGTTTTGTCTCCCCACCTCCACCCTGTCCCAGTTCATAAGTTGAAAACTATTCTCCAGAGAACTGCTGGGAGGTGGCTCCTATGGAAGATAATTAACATGAGAACATCATCTACAAAAATAGGACTAACATCCTTATAAAAGAGCCCCGAGGGAGCTTCCCCTTCCCCCAAGTGAGGACACAGCAGGAAGGGCACTTCTTGGAGGCAGAGAGTGAACCTACAGTATTTTGTCACATCAGCCTGATTGGTGCTTTCAGAGCTCTAGCTTGCTCTATGGGCTGCTGAGAAGCAAAAAGCATGTTGAAGCCCACTTCTTCTTGGATGGATTATTTGTCTATCTGATCAGGTTCATTTCTTACATACACATAAAAAAACTTCCCCTCCCCTTCCTCTCTTTCTCATACATGCTTTTGCACACACACAAATCAATGAGGTGTTATTTGACAATTGCTGCATAACTGAGTCATTGAATATGACAGCTCTTAAGCAAATAGATTTCTTTCCCTTGGAAAGATTTCTTGGCATCAGTGGGACTTGGATTGTGAAAGAAGGGAAATTTGGGGTAATGGAAGAGGAAATAAGGGGCCATTTCAGGAGAGGGAATGTGACGTAGGACTGGACATGCTATTTTGGCCATAGGGTAGGACTGGGATTAGGAGAGGTGACCGGGGTTGGCTTCACTAGCCTCTGATATGCCCATAGAAGCTGGCACAATTGGCACGTGTTTTCAGAGAAGCCCAGTAGATTGAAATTGTCAAGAAGACAACATATTAAGGACTTGGGGCTGAGCACTCTGTGTAGGTACATGAGGGTTACGTGTACAATTAGTGTTGCCAAGAATTAAAATAAACTAGATCATATGTAAGCATGCAGTCATTCTCTCATTGGTGACTTATGGAGGAAGCTATCTCTTCTCCGACTCCCACATCCATCTGGCCCTAACCTTATTCTCTGTCAATCTAAGTCAAATTTAAAGCAAAAAAAAAAAAAAAAAAAAATCTGTAGCTGAAGTTGTCTATTTTTGCTAGTTATGTCTATCTCCTCACTGCTGTCTATGATTAAATTAAAATGTTCAAATACATTTAAACGAAAACTTTTTAGTCTAATTCAACACATATTTGGCAAATATTTATTAAGTCTTACCACGTGCCTGAAATTGGGCTGGCACCTGGGACTTGGAACAGGAATAAAATAGGGTCTTAGTTCTCAAGCAACTCAGATTAGCAAGAGACAATAAAGGTTAGAAATTACTGCAGATGTGATTGGAAATCTATGAACTTGGCACATAGGAGCCTGTTTAGGCCTTGGATCCCATTTTTCCCTCTGTCTTAAATACTTTCCCCTTGATGGTAACTTAGAGCAAGAATCTTTCTTGCTATTTAGGGCTCATCTTAAGCTTAGAGACTTCTCTGAACATCCCATATATTTACCATTCAGTCTTCTTGAGAAGACTGAGTTCACTTCCTCCCTAACACTTGAAGCTATTTGGTGCTTACTTAATGTGTATGTTTGCTTACATTTTGCTTGGTGCACTAGCCTGCAATCTCCATGGTTGTAAGGTCCTTATCCAGCTATATCTAAGGTGCCAAGAACAGTGCCTAACATATATCAGATGTTCAAATTGAGAAACAAATCAGTGAATAAAATAACATTTTTAGCACATGTGATCTCTGCTTTCCTACATGGTCCTTGTAATAACCAAATTTCTCAAACATGACTTGCTTTTCTCCTGTTCTGCCCTTCTGTAGTCACCTATCTTCTAGCCTACAGTGCTATATCCTTCCCTCTGCACATCAAATAAGTCCACCCCTTCTTTTAAGAAGTCTTTTGTGGTCATTGCAGGCCGTGGAGGCCCTTACCTCTGAAGACTATGGGTATATTTGAATAGCATGTGTCCCTGGTAACTGCTAGAGCACTGCTGAGTGACACCCTTTGTTCCTCTCTTGTCTTGAAATTTATCACTTGTATTTTCATTTCATGTTTTCAGTGCCCACATGGCCTTTTTATAATTTGACTTTGAGTTCCTGTAGTTGGACACTAGACTTATATTAAATACTTCCTTTATGACCCACTAAGATACTCAGGGTCATTCCCTGCTTGTTTAGCAAGTGTCTATTAACTGAATTTGTTTCATGGAACTTCTTTGGCTGCCCCTGCACCTACACCCTCCATCCTTCCTTATCTTTCTTTATGCCTTTGGAGACTGATATGAGTGTACTTTAACAAGGAGCTATCCTTTCTCCTGGCTGGAATGGCGTTGGGCTGTGATGGAGCTGAGCCAGGACAAGCATGAATGCAGATCTAGTGGGAAGAAGGAGAGTGGAGGCAGAGTATGCATTTCCCTGGCCCCTTCCCTGCCTGCAGGGCCATCCTGATTTTACTTCACCTTTGGTTGTAAAGTCTAATCTCTCCCCAGGTGATTTCTCCACATAGCACATTGGCTGTAGGTTCCAGTGGCTGCTTCCTCCCTTAGGATCCTTCAAGCACAAGGGTAGTTACTAGATATATGGCACTTCACCAGTTTTTGGTATTCCTGTACACATTGTTCAGGCCTGTCTATGTAGTCTCTGTATGGTACTCTACTCATATTAGCAAGTTTAAGGGTGCCTCCTGTTCCCTGGTAAATCTCACATGAATTCCCTCCCTTTTCATAAACCTGCCCCATTCTTTAGTATATAGCTTGGGTCCGTCCCCTGCTGTACAGATTTCTCTACTTATTTCTGATAAAAATTTGTTAAGGCTGAACAAATTTCAGCTCACTTGTATTTGGGCATGTTGCATTTTTATGTATCCAAATTTCCATAACTGTGACAAAGGAATTCCTGATAAGAATTACATTTTATACAAAAAAAAAAAGAAGAAGAATTACATTTTATGAGAATAAACCTTTGACTATACACTTAAACATCACTCTTTTCTATCTTTATCACTGCTATCCTAAGATAAACCGTCATCACCTCTTACCTGGCTCATGTGCATTTTAGGAACTTTTCTAACTAATTGACTGAGAGGACAGTGGTCAGAGTGATATCTAAAAACTAAAAAATCTGATCATATTTCCCCACTCACATCCCCAACATGGGGCACTACCCACAGCGACACTGCACACGTATCTGCTAGTGGCCCTTCTACGACCTAAGAGAGCAGAGAAATCCCCTTGAGCCATTTAAGGTGTCTCATGGTACAGCCACTGCCTCCTTCCCCAGGTTTCTCTCCTACTCTGCCCTTTCTCCTTCTACTTCAGTGACATTGGCTTTCTTCAGTGTCCCAGATGCCTCAACTTCCCTCCTGGCATGGAGACTTTCAATGCCGCCTCCACTCCGGGGAATTCTCTTCTCTTCTCTCTCTTCCTCAATTAACCCCTCTTTATCTTCTGAGGTCAACATAAGCGTCATTTATCTCCAGGAAGTATTCTCGACTTTTCTAACTTTTTATATTTCTTTTTTTCCAGGTTTCTTCTCTTCATAGCACTTGCATACTTGCAACTTTTATATTTATTTGGGCAATTATTGGTTATCTATTCTCTACCGGCTCACAAACCTATGCTCCATAAACAGAGCATCCAGATTCGTTTGCTCTTGTATCACCAGCCCTGGGTAGTACTGGGTACTCAATAAATATTCAGTGGCATAACATATGATGCTAACTCACTTATAATGGATACCTCCTATCTTCCGAACTTCGTCACAATTTCATTCGTTATTCTTTCCACAAGTATTTCTATTTTAATCAGATAAGTAGAAAAATCATCATGACAATAAAGAATAAGTGTATGTAAAATTGCTTAAAGAGTTCAGGTTCATTAGGAAGCAGTGGTAAACAGAGATAAATCAAAGAAAAAAATTCAGAGATTAATTGGGACAGGGAACTGAGTTGATTCAGAGTTAATATACTGGTGTATATTTATTTAAGAATATATTTCCGTTATTTGGAAGCGCTTTAGTTACAAGCAATAGCAAGTTAACTAAATAGAAGTTGGATAAGAAGTGTATTTATTGGAAGGACATCTAGTAAGTTCACATAATCAAAAGAGAGGCTAATATGCCAATTATAGGAAGGTCAGGAGAGTAATTGGAACCCAAATTTCAAACTCGATTAGCTGTCTTGCTTTTTGAATCTCTGAATGTCCCTTCTATCCAGCTGCCCACTGTCATTATTTCTTTCTGCAGTTCAGCTTCTTCCAAATGGGAGAAAAGATTTTTCAATTTCTAGTTTGAAAAGATTATGAATCTGGGAAAATAATTCTTATTGGTCTTATTATCTTGATTCAGATTCTGAACAAGGTTGTTGGCATCATAAGAATATGGTTGGACTTGGGGGAGATATAATTAAAAAAGAAAAGAAAAATTCTGAGCAAGTTTGGGAAGGGGGGTCCACCATAGTGTGTGTGCGTGTGTGTGTGTGTGTGTGTGTGTGTGTGTGTGTGTGTGTTAGCCCCATCTTGTTCCCCAGCCTCTTACCTCCAGTAATGATGCACCAAGACCATCTTTGGAAGGATGGCTCTGACATTGTAGCATTTCTCTCATCCTGACAGGTCAGACGAAAGCAGAGCTTTGTCCTGGGCTTGAAAGGGGAAGTGAGAGCATCAAAAAAATCGGAATAAAAGGTGGAGGTGAGAAAACCACAGGGCAAAAGAAAAGGCCTAGCAGGAGACTGAGCAAAAGAGATCCTGGATTTAAGCCACAAGGAGGAAATGTCATTCAAAGAAAAGGCAAGGAGCCCAAATGAGCTCATTTCGGAGAGAGGAAATGGGAGTTAATGAATAAAGATAGAACTAGAAATCTAGGGAGATAATTGGCCTTACTAGATATAGGGTCTCTTGCCAAAACAGTACATCCTAAAAATGCTAATTCAGAGCCCCAGAAGATTGGAACAGTGTCAGATAAGAACAGACTTTCAGACCTATTTGCAAGAAAGTCAGGAGGGTCTAGAGAACAGCAATGAAAACCAGCATCTTGAGCAGTAGAAGAAAGATGCATGTCACTCACTTTCCTCTGGCCTGGCCACTTCCTCAAATGCCCTGAGCTTGCTACTTCTGCAGTTGGTGGAGGGGCTGGGTCTCTACCGGTGGTGTCTGCTGAAGATGCCTCCTTCCATCCTGACATAGCTGTGCTCCCAGAGCAGTTCATTGCTGAGTTTCAGTATTTCTGGGGGTCTGTTCTCAGCTGCCTGTTCCAATTGCCTAGAGGTTCTTTCTCTCCCAGAGCCCCTGACTCTTTGGATTTAGCCAATACCAGCCATCCACTGAGCATGATGAACATTATTTAAATACCATTTCACATTTTATACTCTCATGGCAGGTAACATGATCTCAAATTCGTGAAGCGTCTGCTCGCTCCTCATCTACTTACTCTGGAGATAATTTTTAAAAGATTTTTTCTAATGACTCTAAATTTAAAGCTTTTTTTTTATTTTAATGTGGAAGTTTGGGAGACTTTGAAAAGTCATGCTCAGCCAAAAAAAAAAAAAAAAAAAAAAAAAAAAAGTAATTTCTACTCCCTCTAGTTCGTAACCTCTTATGTGCTTTAATAATTTAAACCAATTATCAATGGGAAGGTCTACAGTGTATACTTCAGCGACTGCTTTTCGTATTTCTCCTCCTTTCTTTCATGTGTATGCCACTTGTCCCCAATGTGTCTCTAGTGCCTATTATTTCTGCTACACTCATAGAAAAACTGCCTCAGCTAGGAGCACATGACCTTGACACTGAGAAAAGCAGTCCTTTAAAGGATAGCTCAATTAAAATCTAAGGCCTCTGCTCCTGATTGGATTTCATTACTATTCATAAGGCCGTGCATGCAGCACTGAGCCACGTGTTCACCAGGTCCTCCAGGCTGCATAAGGTGCATTACTTATCAGTGGGATGCCAGCCTGGAGCCTGCCGATGCTGAGTCACCAAAAGGCTCATTAGCTTGACTTGGCTTATGGAGGTTTCACTCCCCTGAATGAACACACATGTCTCTCTACTAGATGGGACACCTTGAGGAAGGCTGGGAACTGGACTCATTAGGAGCATGAGTTATTGGATTCATACGGGTCTAAGTTTGAATGAAAGGTCTGAAATTTTAAAGCTGGTGATCTTGAGCAACTTATTTAAATTGCCTGAACCCAAATTGCTCATCTGTAAAATGAGAAGAGTAGCATGATCCTTGCAAAATTAAGAGGGTGCATACAAAATGCTTAGCACAGTAAACATTTGGGCCCATAGGAAGCTCCAAAGCTATTAGTCATAATGATAATAATGATAATAGCAGCAACAACAATAACACAAGGTGATGTCTTACTTTTCTTTTGCTGTATCTAATGTCCTTAGTGACTGTTCATTGCTGAGATAAGGTTTAGATAGTCAAAGCCAGCTAACCCAAGGTGGGGATGTGGGGAAGACACCATAGCCAGGGCTGTGTTGCTCAGGAAAAGGAGGGAAATGTAAAGTGGGAGCTAGAAAAGGCCTCCTTGTAGACCTGGGAGGTGAAACACATGGACATGGAACCTTTAGAACACAAAGGACTCACAATTTGTGCTAGGTCAAGAGAAAGAACTTCATGGGTGAAGCATATTTAACACTAAAGGTAAGAGGTCCACACTGATCAGGAGGCCAGACAAGGTATCACTGCTAGAACCTGTCCATAAATTACCTGAAGGCCTCAGAGAGGAGGCCCAATGCTGAATTACATGCCAGATGGTGCCCCATTATGAATATTATGGGAAACTGAGCATACCTGGAATAAACATGCTGAGCAGTACGTATTACAGGTGAAACGAGGAGCATCGTCCCGCAGGTGATGTGGCAGTGAGGAGGAGGGCTGGAGAAAGTGTGAAAACCTGTCCATTTTTAGTTAGGTCATGTCACATGACCCATCATGCCTCCCAGCTCTATCTAGAAAATTTTCTCAGGGCTGCAAGATTCCAGTGACTCCAGGTTTCTCCATTTTGACACTATCAGCACTTTGTGCTGGATCATCTGGGTAGTGGAGGGTGTTTTGTGCGCTGTGGGTTATTCAACCATAGGAGCTTGGCTACTGGATATCAGGAGCAAATTCTTAATAGTGGCAATAAAATATCTCTGAACATTATCAAATATCCTGTAGGTGGGAAGCAAAATCACCTCAGTAGAGAACCACTGCTCTCCAACAGTGATAATTATCTACAGAATCAAGATGCCTACACAACTGCTGTCCAAAGTCTCTTAGCTGTGGTATGTCTGAGCCTAATTGTCCTCAGTCTATTGACAGTGGGCAATTGCCACGAAGTAAAGTCAGATGCTCTGGCCTAACAGTGGCAAGGTAGAGTTGATTACATATTTTTAAGCTTCCCATTTAAAAAAAAAAAAAAAAACAAAATTCTAGAGTTTAAGTTTTTCTCCCAGAAAATTATAGGCCAACAACAGTGAGATTGCCCCATCTCTACCACCCTGTGCCAAGGTTAAGCCTGTTTGCAGCAGAATTGTGCCAGCTTCACGATGTCACAGCTGTGCCTGCATTACAGGATGTTGTGATCAATTGTCTCCTCCATTCAGACTGTGGAGCACTCACCTGAGGTGGAGGCAGTCATGGGGTGGAGCTGAATATGGTGTAAAGGAAACACATTTCAACAATACTGGCTTTAGGCAATGCTGGGGAAAGGTTGACTATAAACCTCCTGCCATTGTTCTAACCAATGTACATTGAGTGGGGCCATTTAAAACCAAGATTCTGGCATTTTCTTTCAATATGTAGGTCCACCATTGAGCATGGGTAAATACAAACCTCTCACAATGCTTCTTTTCAAAGTCAGTATGGAAGACATTTCTACAATCTTACTCACTTGCTAAACACAAATGGTGTCATCCTTCTTCTTCATACCAAACTCTTCTGCAATTGTCATTCTCAGCCAGAAGAATTTGGAGGTTGTCCTACCTTCCCCAAAGTATTTGGAAGTTGCCTTGCCTGCTTTCCGGACAAGTACTCAGGTCAGCTCCATAACTCTGATGGAGTGTGACTATGTCTCTGAGCTCCGTGGTGGCATACAAGCTTCCAGCTCTTGGGATGCTCATTATACCACATATAGTTGTTCATACCACAACTAGAAGACACACAAAACAGAAGCAAATCAGCCTTCATTTTATGGAGCTGAGATTACATGATTTTTTCTCTTTCTCTTATTTCCTGTTTTTATTTCCCCCTTTCAGGGAACTATTTTCCCAATGTTTCCAACACTCTAGTTTGTAGTTGACTTTCTTCTTAAATTCAGTATCTTAACCAATGACCCAAGTTTCTATTCAAGAAAACATCAAGCCCAACAAAGACTATGGGTGAAATAAAAGTTCTGTAGCTCAATCTGCTTTAGCTTTGTCATTTTCTGATATTCTAAATTCTTTGAATCAATCTCCCCCCTATTGGGTTTCCAATCCAGATGGGATCTTCAGATAAGAGTTGAAACCATAAAAGACACATTTGCATGAGTTACTCAGATTTCCAGAGGGCAAACTTCAGAGTGACAAAATATTACAATGAAATACGATGTTTATAAAGAGTTCCTGTATTCAAACCAAGTACACACTTTGAAATGCTGGATATGTTGTTCTTGAGCTTTGAACTCCCAAAGATTGGAGGATTGTTGCCTCTAGATAACCTCATCTTTATCTTTAAATGTCAA
The DNA here is from genome assembly GCA_963574355.1 of Loris lydekkerianus. Classification (NCBI taxonomy): domain Eukaryota; kingdom Metazoa; phylum Chordata; class Mammalia; order Primates; family Lorisidae; genus Loris; species Loris lydekkerianus. The sequence continues at coordinate 6,394 of CAUYPK010035001.1, read as the reverse complement.
GTTTTTGAATTTCTTCCTATCGGCAGAAATAGGCCATTGATTATTTTAGAAACAAATTGTTTTAATAACATAAGATTTGATGTAAAGTTTTCTTTTAGCATTGCTGTTTTGGGGGCAAAAATAGGATTAGAAACACGAGACCTTGCTTCTGATTGATTGCTTGGCAAGACCTACTTCTGTCTTTCATGTTTAATATGGACAGCTGCAAAGCCTAAGTTACTGTTGCCAACACAAGAAAAAAGAGTGGGCATCAGAAAAATTGTGAAGTTCACCAGGTAAAAAAGTAGCACGTCATCTAGGAGAGGATGCAAGTGCTCTTCACATCCCATATGCGGTTAGAGCTCTCCTCCCTCCCAAGCAGAACAGTTTCATTTGTTTAGTAGTCAGTGTTTTCTTTCACCTAGACATTGATTTATTGGCAGATTGAGGACATACAAGCACCCGGATGGTGTGAAGTGGGCTGTAAGAATAAAAACGTTGCCAGCCTTGCAGGAGGTGCTTGGTACTAATCACCACATTGCTGGTCAGAGGGGTCCAAGGGAGAGGGTAAGTAGTGGTCAGTGTTAAGCCATTTGGCTCAAGAGTTCAAAGGATGAAAAATCACAGCTGCTTTGCTTATAAATTGTAAGGGCAAGATCACTGCAAAATTCAACTTGTGAGAGTTAAGGGAGGACTAAAACGAACACGGAAAATTGGAGCCTCTTTAATTTGCTGAGCCAGCATATGCTGCAGAATAAGTAAACTGCAGGAAAAGTCCAGGCCACGCAGGGGCCCCCCACGCCAGGCAGGGGTCTTGAAGAGAGACCCACACTGTTGTTGGCCTGGCAGCTGCCGCTCTGAGCCCACAGGGATCACTGATGCTGGAATACTGGCATGTGGCTCTCCCTGGGCAAAAACATGTCCCCAGACTGGAGAGAGAGACAAGCAAGGTATCGTCTCACGTGCAGGACTGGACACTACAGGCCCAGAAATGTAATGTTCTTATCTGATACTTGAGATGTATCTGGGCCTCGTGCTCTGCCAGGGTTTCCTCCCTTTGTTGTCATTACTGCACAGATTATCACTTGCCAACTCCCCTGAGCTTCCTGACTATAAGGAGAACATTTTTCTCATCGTCGGCTAATGAGGACATTTTGTCCCGGTAATCCCTAAAGAAGTATACTCCGCTCCTAATTAATCAACAAATATTTATCGAGCAGCTTTGGCGCACATTCTCATGCCTTCCCCTCGGAGTCTGCCCTTCTCTCCTCGGTGCTCTCAGAGAACTGACTCTGCCAGCACCTTTGAGGCACGTTTATAGCGAGCACCCTGTGATCTTTCCTCACCCTGGAGGCTGATTCTGCCACCAGGCTGGGAGCTCGCAAAGTCAGAGATCTTATATTTCCCACCTCTGTAAGACTAGTGCTTAGAATAAGTCATGGCATAGAGTGGGCACTCAAGACATGCTTAAGGAATAAATGAATGATGAATGTTTAGGAGTTCTCAAGGCCCTATGATAGCCTTGACTTCTTGAGGATATCAGTTCAGTCCAGATATGACCCTGATGAGAATAAAGCAGACAATGAATGACTAAATAGATTCATATAATAAATATCACAAGGGCTTAGAGGGGTGCAATCAGAATATACTAGAAGAACCGGGCAAGTCACACTGGGTGGTAGGACTTGAACTATGTTTGGAAATTGGAGATCATGGGGTAGTATTCCTAGAACAAGATAAGAACACTCAGCCTTCCAACTTTCTGGTCATTCCTCAAAAGCAATCAGAAATGCAGTGCAGGGCTTATATTGGAAATGAAAAGTTTGAGATGTCTTTTTCAGTGATACACAGTCTTTTGGAATGGGGAAGGTCAGAGAAGAATGACAGTGTAAATTCTATTAGGAGATGTTGTCCCTCTGATATGCTAAAAGAAGACAACCTCTAAGTTCTGACAAATGTTCTCAGACCATGACCAGCTGTCCCGACAAGGAACTGAAGTTGCTGCTGCCAGCTCCAGGCTGGGAGGGTCCCCAGCAGCAGCTACATCCATGTGCTGGGAAGACACTGAGGGTGGCTTAGGTCAGACATTCTCAAAACATTACCGTGTATATGCACGTGAAAACCTTAAAGGTGGTAGCAGAAAATAAATTAGAATTGGGAAGGATGGCAGATGGCGGTCCATGATCACCAAGCATGGAGGTCAAGCCTTAGCATTGCCCTCTGTGGTTGTTCCTGCTGTGTTCTCCTTCCTCTTGGTAATGATGCTTACATGAGTCCTCCCCAAATCCTCCTTGAGGCGATGTCTGCTCAGAGCCAGGGTTTGCTATGCTCATTCTGTATTGAGGTCCAGACTTGTGGCTGGCTGCCTCAGCTGACTTCTCTCTTCTGTTTTTCCTCGCACATGGACTAACCTAGCTCTGTTCTGCCTGGCCCAGGGAGTTCGTGAGGGTATCGGAGGCCACATCAGCCACACCTACAACCCTATTACTGAACCAGGTTTGGTGTCACAAGAGAAAATACTCTCTTGTCTTTCTTTCAGACAATGATGGGTTCTATGGGTGCGATATTTGTAGAAAACTTTAATAAAGTGTGAGAAACTCACTAAACTTGAGTTTAATAAGAAAACTTGAGACTATGAGGACACTCAAAGAAACTTGCAAAGAACTGATTAAATGAGAGCAATCCTACTTACTGCTAACATTCATGGTTGCCTTCCATGGGACTCCTGGGAATGACCAGCTAGGATGCAGAGAACTATCCTCTTCCAGCTGCTCCTCCAGCACTTTCCCCAGATACCATGAGAGAGGGAGTCGTTGACTGGCAGCCAGAGTTACCATGCTGCTGCTTAGTGTGGTTCTTGGAGTTGCGGGAAAGAACAAACTCTCAAATTTTGTGTTGTTTTTTACCAGAAAAGGTAAATCTCTCTTCACATAGCCTGACCTGAACTCTTCTTCTGTGCTGGTTTATATTCCAAATATGTACCTGGACAGGCACTTGTGGGAATGAGGGCTAGATTAAAGGAAGTCAGGCAGGGTGAGTTTGGGAAACCAGGCAGTAAGATATATAGCTTCTGTTTTATGTTCACTTTTATAACACTTCTATGGGGCTCATCATTAGTGGGATATTATTGGTAAGATGCCATCACGAGTGGGATGCCATCATGAGTGGGACGATATCATTGGCGGGATGACATCATTAGTGGGATGACATCATTAGTGGGATGATATCATTGGTGGGATGATATCATTGGTGGGATGGCATTATGACTAGGATGGCATCATGAGTGTGAGGATATCATTGATGGGATGATATCATGAATGAGATAATATCATGAGTTGGAGAATATCTTTGGTGGGATGGCATCATGAGTAAGATGCCATCATGAATGGGATGACATCATAAGTGGAATAATATCACTGGTAGGTTATCATGAATAGGATGGCATCATGAGTGTGAGGGTATCATTGATGGGATGATATCATGAATGGAATGACATCATGAGTGGGAGAATAACATTGGTTGGATGGCATCATGAGTGGGATGACATCATAAATGGAATGATATCACTGGTAGGTTATCATGAATGGGATGACATTATGAATGGAAGGATATCATTGGTAGGATGATATCATGAGTGGGATGGCATCATGAGTGAGATGCTGTCATGATTGGGATGGCATCATGAGTGGAGTGATATCATTGGTGGGATGATATCATGAGTAGAATCACAGCATTAGTGGGAGGATATCATTGGTGGGATGACATCCTGAGTGTGATGGCATCATGAGTGAGATGCTTTCATGATTGGGATGGCATTATGAGTGGAGTGATATCATTGGTGGGATGATATCATGAGTGGAATGGCATCATTATTGGGATGACATCATGAGTGAGATGTCATCATGAGTGCAATGCCAGCAGTCATTACCAGAAAATATGACCAAATTTTAGCCGAGCAGTGGAGTGAGCATGAGGGCAGTTTGCTTGGGTGGCAAGAGACAGAGGCAGAAGAAAGATCTTGGAAAATGAAGGGAACTGATAGTCACAGGAATGGCTGTGCAATTCCTGTGAACACAAGGAAAAGCCCAGAAGACAAAGACAGAGCAGAGGAACTCCTGCCATAGGGCTGCGTCCCCTCCAGAAGGGTGCCTTCTCACTCTCCTCTCATCCAGAGAGAAGGGTACAGTGTCCTCTTTGTCCTTGAAAAGGGGATGAGCTGGGGATTCACAATAAAGAGCTACTGTCTGGAAGTCAGAAAGCCTGATCCCAGATGACCCATCTCAGTGTGACATTGAATGGGCTCCACTGTTATCTGCCAAGTCTTGTCTTTTCTTATATGCAAAAATCAGAGGCTTGAAGTAATTGGCCTCAGAGGCACTTTGCAACTATGGTGACTTATGAATCTATGGCATCACAGTAAGTCAATGAGGAGAAAATTCTAGTGAAGTGTATTTTAGTTTAAAACATAGATTCTCCAACACGGTCATCTGGGTATTATGGAAGGACAGACTTCTAGGCAGCAGCTACTCCAGTTCCTTGTCAGGATACCTGGTTGGATGCAGGGCTTCCAGAACCCATGTCCACTAGTGGGGTCCAGTCCAATGGATTAGGGAGTGGGGAGATGAGAATATGCTGTTCATCAGTTGACCCATCTATTCAGTAAATATCCTTGAATGCCATCTGCCATTTACTCTGTTGGGCACATTAGAGAAACAAAAGCAACTATAAGACATGGGCCTTGCTCTCAAGGAGCTCTTTGTCCAGTAAGCAGGGCAGAAGGTGACCTGAAGGGAGGGGCCCAGTCCAGGATGGTGGCCAGAGAAGGCTCCTGGCAATGGATTTTCAGAGCTGACCTTTAAGGATGGGTTGAACTTTGACAAGACTCAGGTGGCAGTGGGGAGGTGAGTAGAGAAGAAGGTGTTGAAGACAAAGGAGTCTGCTTATCCAATTGTCCTGCTGGGAAGGTGCCTGAGCTAAGATAGGAAGAGAGGGAACATGAAATACCCCCCCTCGCCCAACTCCCCTGCCTTCCACAAACCACAGGAGGAACAGTGGGACTGGTACTGCAGAGAAGCAAGAGGTTGGAGCTGGGATCCATCCCTGTCCCTTCATGCCTTGTGACTTTCTACATCTTGCCCGGGGTGCTTTCTGCAGCTCATGGATGCTTATTATCCATAATAATCATAATAATTAATAAAACCTTTTAAAGGGGGCTTTAATCATGCTTGTGCTTTGCTTCCAAACACATAATAAAAAAGAATTACTTATAAAAGTGACAAATTTATTCCTAATTATACCATTATTTTGTTATGCAATACAAGTAAAGCAATCTTTGAAGCTGGAAAAATGTCTCATGCAGAATTAATTAGAACAGTACACGGTTTGAAATTAGGCAATTATTTTATTGATATTTCACAAGTAGAACTTTGTAAGAGCACCTCAAATATTTTCATTATTGCCAGTAAATAGTTATTTTAAACACTTACTGGTATGAGTTCTAAAGATAAACTTCAGACTCTTTTGGGACCTTACAAAAATGTTTTTAATCTGAAAGAGATGTGTAGGTCACACGAGTTGCCATGGCCCCGGGGAAGTTTGAGGCAGCAGATGGCAATGTTCAGGAAACTCACTTGTCTGACGTGACACAGCAAGAGAGGGGTTTCTGGGGTCCCACCCACTGCTCAGAGGGCGTCCAGACTGCACCGCTGAGCTGATGAGGGACCCCAAGGGAGAAAGAGCACAAGGCCACACGATGGGTCACGAGCCAAGGTCATCATTCTCATCCCTGCACTCTCATTCCTTGCTTCTCACTTTCTCTTAAAAATATAAGTGTGTTTTTCATGTTATAAAAGTGATACCTATTCATATCCAATGCTCTTTCCTACCGCCTTCTGTCCCAAGCCCACACTGACTCCTTTATTTCATTTCTGCTGCAGATTAAATAGCCCATGAGCACTGTCACGTGATCTTACTTTGCCTCATGCATGTAAAACTTGCCTCCTTCCCCATCTACTCCAAGTCCGTAAATAAATCAAAGACTAAGTCCTTTTTTAGTCCTCTGCTTAGCCAGCTTACATTTGGGTGGGGCACACGGCCCAGGTGCGTGGAAGACTTATTTAGAAGAGTCACCAAGCTCACAGCACATGACACCAGGGGCTTATGGACTGACATCTGTATTCCAGAGAAGTTGTGTGTGATCACCTGGACAATTGCCGGCCTTCCTGGCCCTCTGCAAGATGAGATGTGGATGTGGTAATGCAATGACCTCATCTAGGCCATGGTTTTGCAACCTTCTATAGAAAAGGGCCTCTTGGGTTCCTTGGGTTATTAAGAACAGAATTTCTTTTTTTTTTTTTTTTTTTTTTTTTTTTTTTTATTTTTTTTTTTTTGTGGTCGGGGCAGGGACAGAATGGGG
>CAUYPK010034998.1:0-14084 GCA_963574355.1 Loris lydekkerianus | reverse complement strand
GTTAAAAGTTTATTCACGTGCAATGTGTTAGGGTGACCAGGGGAAGCACTGGACACCAAGGAATGGTGACCAGTGCTTCCCTCCGTGGGGAAAGGTAAAGGTTATATAGTCAAAAACAGGTGCTGAACAGAATTACGACATATACTGGGGCTCAGTATATGGGGCTGGCACCCTACCCACTGAGCTAAGGTACCGCCCACTTACATTTAATTTAAATAGCCACATGTGGATAGTTGCCACCCTATTGAATTGCAAAATTCTAAAAGGAGCTCTGGGTAGTCCTTATAGGCCCCTGTTAATATCAACACTGATGCAAAATTTGTTTTTTTGTTTGTTTGTTTATTGCAGTTTTTGGCCAGGGCTGGGTTTGAACCTGCCACCTCTGGCATATGGGGCCAGCGCCCTACTCCTTTGAGCCACAGGCACCACCTGATGCTTTAAAAAAATAGCATTTTACATGTTGTTACTCTGTGTGATATTCCACTACAGAGGAACTACTACTCCATGACTGTTCTTCTGTTGTTAATCATTGATTTTTTTTTTTAGTAAGTCTTTTTAAAAAGTAAATCAGTACTGTTACATATAGTAGTGTGCACAAAGCTTTTATTTTATCTTCCTTGGAGTAGTTGACAAGAAGAGGAATTACTGGATCAACAGACAAAACATTTTTAATAGTCTTAAAATAAGAAGAATAGGGATAATGGGGTAAACACTGGAAGCAATCAGAATAAAGAACTAGAGAAGGATGTTACCTGTTGCTACCCTGATTTCCCACCGCAGGTAGATGAGAAAAAAGTCAGTATAAACATTGGAAAGCAGGCACGTAATTGCCCTATTTGCAGATAATAAGATTTTACTTCTGGAAAGCTCATTAGAGTTAACTAAAAACAACTAGAAGAGACAGTAAGAGAATTTGGTAAGGTATGTGGTTGCAAAATTAACATACAGAAATCAATAGCTTCATTACACGTACAAACTGTACATTTGCAATCAAAACAAGCAAGCAAAAGACCAAATTCCTAGGTATTTGTAAAACCTATATGAAGAAAATTTACAATGCTCCTGGGGACGTCATAAGACAAGCTAAGCTTATGGGAAGATTCTTGAATATGCAATACACATGAATGGAAAACACTTGGCACTGGAACAATGTTGCTTCTCTGTAAATTCATTTATAACTGTAATGATACCAATAAAAACTAGCAATAGAATCTTCTTCAGCAACCCACAATTGATATTAAAGTTCATATGAAAAAAAGGGACAGGCTCTTGCTTGTTTCTAGCCTGAAAATGCCTGAAAAAAATACAAGTGATGGGGGTACCATTAAAACATACTAATAATTTAGCTGGTGTAATTGTAAGATGTAAAGACAAAAAATAGACATAATGGCCAGATGCAGTGGTTCATGCCTACAATCCTAGTACTCTGAGAGGCTGAGGCAGGTGGATTGCCTGATCTCACGAGTTTGAGACCAGCCTGAGCCAGAGCAAGACCTTGTCTAAAAATAGCTGAGCATTATGGGAGGGGGCACCTGCAATCCCAGCTACTTGGGAGGGTGAGGCCTGAGAATCACTTAAGCCCAAGAGTTTGAGGTTGTTGTGAGCTGTGATTCTATTGCCCTCTATGGTGGGTGACAAAGTGAGACTGTTTCAAAAAAATAAAATAAAATAATAAAAATAGATGCAAATATGTAGTAATGGGTATTTAGTATCTGATAGAGGTAGAATTTCAAATTAGTGGGGTAAAGGATGGTATAGAGACAATCAGGCATTAATTTTTATGAAAAAATTAAGTTGGAGTTGTTGGCATTCAGGTTTCTGGGTTTATTCTCTGCTGGGGAGGCTTCCTGGCACTTCCGCAGGGACTCACAGGTCCTGGAAGAGCTAACAGCTCAGTGGAGGCTGCCATGGATCTACCACAAACGCTTGACCCAACCTTGACCCCAGAGTCTTCAGAAATGGTCACCGAGGAAGATTCACAAGATGTTTCAGAGTCCTCACACGACTTCTCAGAAACGTTAATAAAGAACCTTAGTAAACTGTCTCTCAGCCCAGGCACTGAGTTCTCTCCCTGTCTACCAGAAGGCTTTACCCAGCAACAGGACACTGAAAGCATCTTCCAGGATGTTAGAGACGGCTGGTCTCTTGTAAGGAGGAGATGAGGAGTGCAGGCACTGTTACCTGTGCAGAGAGAAAGGCTGCCCAGACTGAGATATATTTTAATCAACAAGTTTTCTCGGCTTGGAAGAGGAGTGAAAGACACTGGATGTAAGGGAGTTCAGAATGACGACAGTCAACCATTCAAATGTCCCTGCAGGTACTGCGTGCCCCACAATTGGGATCCTTCTGAAAATGCTTGAATAGGAAGTGATGTACTAACCCAATTTCACCAAAAACTTTCTTGTAGTTTTGGTTTTTGCTGGTACTTTTATTCAGCAAGTTAAGAAAGCTTGCTATATAAGGACATAGGATGTATACCAATAATTCTGATAACCTACGAGTTCTGTAAGGTTTTTTTCTTGTATCTTTTCCTTATTACTTCAATACCAGTAACTGATGAAGGGATCAGTGTAGTTTGCATGTATTTGAATAACCAGTATACTTTAGCTCTACTTTTTGATTTGACCTGAAGAATCACCAATAGGCTCAAGTATTCCCATGAGTTTTAGAAGCCTGAAGTCTGCAGGATAAAGAATTTGCAGCAAAGTAACTTGTGGGAAAAGAACGTGAAGGAAACATTTGGCAGTTTGGCTAGAGCTTAGTAATTGATTAGAGTTTCTGGTTTTCAAAAATTGCAATGAAAAGAAGTTTTGATGTGTCGTATTTTCTTTGTAGTAGCAAATACGTGTGTGTATAAACAATCGATAAAATTGACATTTGAGTACCTTTTAAAAAAAAGTAAGTTGGATTCGCACCTTAGCCTTTATACCAGGATAAACTCCAGATATCTCAAAGACATATGTCTAAAATGCACATGCACTGATCAACACTGCTGCTGCTACCCCCTCCATAAAAGTATTACAAAAACCCCCCACAGATTACTTTGATTGTGTTGGAGAGGTGAAAGTTTCCTTGTTCTTTCTTTTGTGCTACAACACAAAATCCAGAAAGGATAGAAGCAAAGAATGACCAATTCAAATGCATAAAAAATAAAAAAGTATCCACATTTTAAGAAAGCAAAAAAATTAAAATTGTAACACTCAAGTCATGTTTGACTTCTGCAATTATAAGAGATACAAGAAACAATATACAAATGCTATAAGTATGTAGTGAGTATTACAATTTTAATGCAGTGTTTTCCTTTCTTAAAATGTATATACGTTTTGGGGGGGCACCCTCTGTACTTTTGGGTGGCAAAACCACCATAAGAAAACAAAAATATCAAATGACTACCTGAGAAAAAATATTTGCATCTTGTGACACAAAGGGCAAATTTCCCTGATGCCAAAGAGCTTCTACAAAACGGATAAGATAGATAACAAAAGAAAAATGGGCTTCCAGAAAAGGACATACAAATGACTCATAATAAAACATGCAAGCCCAAACTACATGAAGATAACGTGTTTCTCTTATTAGAATGGTAGAGAAGCTAAGTTTGATCACGGACTATGGGGCCACAGCAGGGAGAAGCATTCCTCTGGCTGGTGCCAGGCATGTGGATGGACCCAGCTCCAGGGAAGGCTGGGCAGTGTGGATGGACGCACAGGATCCTTTGCTGGGCAACTCTGCTCTAGAAATTCACCACACTGGTGTAGTCACACATTCATGAAAACACTATTTACTACAGTACTTTATTTTATTTATTTATTATTTATTATTATTATTATCATTATTATTATTATTGGTTTATCTATAAAAGTTCTATTGCGCACAAATGGAAGGGGCTTTCAGTCCTTCTTGGCAGCTGCTTTCCCCATGGCGCCCAGGACATTGCTCAGCTCCTCCCGCTTCCTTTTAGCACAGATCTGTGTCCCCACTCTTTTCTTGATGAACTTGAGGGCCTGTTTGTCCTTGGAGACCTTGAGCAGCTCCATGGCACACCGCCCATATGGGGCAAAGCCACACACTTCTTGGATCATCTCCCGCAGGAATTTCGTGTGTTTGGTGAGGCATCTGAGGCGGCTGCTGTGCCTCGGTTTGCTCACGTCCTTGGTCACCTTGTGGCCCTTTTTGAGACCCACGGCCGTGGGGTAGTGCAGAGCCATGGTTGCGACAGTAGCTGGAAACTCCCTATTTTATTTTTTTGAGAAAGAGTCTCACTTTGTCACCCTTGGTAGAGTACTGTGGCATCATAGCTCACAGCAACCTCAAACTCGTGGTCTCAAGAAATTCTCTTGCCTCATTCTGCCCCCTATAGCACGTAGCTATTTTTTTTAGAGATGGGATCTCTCTCTTGCTCCGGCTAGTCTGGAACCTGTGAGCTCAAGCAATCCACCCTCCTCTGCTTCCCAGAGTGCTAGGATTACAGGCCTGAGCCACCGCACATGGCCCAAATGCAACATTTTAAAAGTAAAATATTGGAGAAAACCTAAAAGTCCAAACTAAAGATGATTACATAAATTATTGTATATCCACATAGATTAGTTTTCCAGGGTTTCTGGAACAAACAAGGTGGATTAAACAAGAGAACATTGCTGTCTCCCAGATCTGAAGGCCAGAAGTCCAAGATCAGGGTGCCAGCAGGGCAGGTTCCTTCTGAGGGTATGAGAGAGAATCTGTTCCACGATTCTTGCCTGGTTTCTGGTGGTTCACAAGAAATCTCTGGCATTCCTTGTCTTATGGACACATCACCCTAAGGCAGAGGCTTCATCTTCACTCAGCGTTCTCCCTGTGTGCACATCCACAAGCAAATTTCTCATTTTGTAAGCAAACCAGTCATACCACATCAGGGCCCCAACCTACTTAGGCCAGTGTGACCTCAACTACATCTGCAATGACCTTATTTCCAAACAGGTTCATATTCTAAGGTATTCAGGATTAGGTCTTCAACATACGAATTTGGAGGGGAACACAATTCAACATGCAATAGAATACTTTCAGCCATAAAACAGGGCTCTCTTTGTGAAATTGTATGAGAAAATCTCCAGTGTGTATATTAAGTATTTTTTGAGATTTAGGGCGGAAAAAAAAGAAAGAAAAAAAGAAGAGAAAGTTAACTGATGACTTCATACTGAACCTCAGAGTCAAAGCATTCTATAATAGACATACTGTTTTTTGTTTTTTTTTTTAAATTTATCATTGGGTGTTCATTGAGGGTACAAGAAACCATGTCACACTGATTGCATTTGTTAGTAAAGTCCCTCTTACTATAATAGACATACTCTTATCTGACAATGTGCATGTTACTTTCTTTGCATTATTATTATTGCTTAATATTTCGATGCGGCAATCATCTGCATTGAAGATGATTTAGAAATTTAGAAATTTCTTTTCTAAATGTATTTATCTTCGTTCCTTCTTTATAAGGTTTTTGTTTCTAGTTCTTATCTTAAACATTGTTATTGTTATTAAATGTTAAGCCTTTTTAATTCTGTGAAGGCAAAAAATGGAATAAACACATGCATATGTAAAAAAAATTAAAAAATAAGAAAACCAATATCCCAAACTATTGTATGCTATAATTTGTATAAAAGGGTAAAAATAACATGTACATATTTGTGTACGTTGATAAAAATTCCAGTGCATGTTTGTACCAGAAACCACTAGTCTTGGTTATCTATGGAGAGGTCTCAGTCCCTGGAAGAGAAGGGGAGAAAGGGGAATTTTCAGTGCATATTCTATTTATGCTCATTTAATTTTGAAAGTATACTATTTATTCAAACACTAAATTTAAATATAATAAAACCTAAATTGAATAGGACTGATAAACTATTCTCTGGAACCGTGGTTCTCAACCTTCCCAATGCCACGACCCTTTAATACATACAGTTCCTCATGTTGTGGTGACCCCCACTACAAAATTATTTTCATGGCTACTTCATAACTGTAATTTTGCTACTGTTATGAATCGTAATGTAAATATCTGATATGCAGGATGTATTTTCATTGTTACAAATTGAACATAATTAAAACATAGTGATTAATCACAAAAAGAATATGTAATTATATATTGTGAGATATTTATTTCTAATTACAAATAAATGAAATTTTGTCTTGAAGCATGGTGTAGCACGGGTAACAGTCTTAATATAACAACAGTCAACTACATAGCTACATTTTGCGACAGTGTAAAAAGCCAACATCAATGCAAAGGTTGAGATTGCAACTTTCTCACCAGATCAGAAATTCTCCGGCAGTCTTTGCAAGAGCACAACAAAGATCATCTTCCACTACAAGTCTACTTCTATATTTAGACTTGATAACGAACAAGCTGGAAAACTCTGTTTCACAAAGATATGTTGTTGGAAATGGAAGAAGAAGGCACAACACAGTCTTAGACAGAACAGGATATGACTCCAAACACTTGATCCAGAATTTTGTAACTGGCATTGTAGAAAAATCAATTCTAGCTGCATCGCTGTCAGTAAGTTCAATGAACTCCTCTTGTGCTGTCTCAGGAACATCTTCACCTTTGACTATGAACGGGCTTCTGGCAAGTGCAAACGGGGGTCAGGTAGGTTTGGAAAGTGTGATGAAATTTTGTCTGCAAGCATGTGCAAGTGTTCTTTCACAGAAATTGTCATCATAATCCTTTTGTCTGGTTCAATGTCATGTTCCTCAAAGAAAGCAGATAAGGTAGGCAACATGTAAATTTTATTTCCATCCAATTTTTTTTTTTTTTTGCCAGAGCTGAAGTTTCATTTGGAATGATCAAATCTTTTCAGACAGACCAAGGCATGTTGCATTTGGTCCTTACAGTGATAAATTTAACTCATTCAAGATGGCAAAGATGTTAACCAAGTAAGCTATTTTCTACAGTTCACTTTTATCACTGAAAAGTGCTTCAAACTGAGGTCTTGCTTTCTGACTTAAAAAATGTTTTGAGTTCATCACGAAGCACAAAAACACATTTTAAAACTTTTCCTCTCAACAACCATCTCACTTCAGTGTGAAAGAGCAGAGTTTCACTATGTCGCCCTGAATAGAGTGCGGTGGTGACACAGCTCACAGCAACCACCAACTCCTGGGTTTAGGCGATTCTCTTGCCTCAGCCTCCCGAGTAGCTGGGCCTACAGGTGCCCACCACAACACCAGCTAATTTTTGTTGCAGTTTGGCCAGGGCTGGGTTCAAACCTGCCACCCTTGGTATATGGGGCTGGCACCCTACCCATGGAGCCACAGGCACTGCCCAGCTCTGAGGTTCTTGAAAGTAGCCAGGGCAAATTATTCACCTAATAGTAAAGTCTTGTGAAACATAATGGCCTGGTCTTTTCTGGGCTAGAGAAAATTATAGGAAAGCTCAGGTCAATGCAAAGTGGGTATGAGGGTCTCTAAATCTCAGGAGGTAACCTGTCTATGCAAAGCACTCTAAGGCAGAGGGGACAGCGGTGTACATACATACACAACCTGGACTGGCCCTGAAGAATATATGTAATACCCCAAAGACCCAGTGATTCTAGAAAGGGGCAAAGGTTTCATCAGGATGGGTTAGTCTAGGCTGAAGTAACAAATATACCCTCTGCTCCAGTGAGCTTACACAAGAAGGTTTATTTGTCACTCAGATAACTTCAATAAAAGTTACTCGGCCATTTTCCTTCTTGGAGCCATAGTATCTAGATGTGTGGCCTTCAGAGTTGCCTCTGTAGGGGAAGATAAAGCTGGATATTCTCGTGTGTTTAAGGTCTAGGTCTGGAGGTGCCTTCCTTATTTTCACAAGCCAGTGCAGAGAGTAATCAAACCAGAGTGGGACTCGTGGGGAAGGAGAAAATAAGATGCAAGAGAGAAAGATGGGCCGGGAGGTCTGATGCAGCTGATGACCGCAACCAGCACCAAACCATGAGAACAGCTTTGTTTATATAGTACTTAACAGGGTCTCTTATGCTAACAATGTTGCAAATCAGCAAGGAAAGTGAGTGGGAATATTTTCATCTTACAAGGTTGAGGGAAAGTGATAGTACAAGGGGTAAAGATTAGGGAGAGGAGGCTATGTGCTTTCTGGCAGAGAAAACAAGGAGAAAGGACTATTGTTTTGGAAAAGGAGGAGAAACAGTTTGGGGGTCATTCCTTGAACAACCCTCCCCAGCTGTGGGAGTCTTGCCACCTCACAATGCTCACTCCACACCTTCTTTCCACCCACTTCTCTTGGGCCAGAACCAGGTCACATGGCTCCATTCTAACTACAAAGGAGGCAGGGACAAAGAGGAGTCCATGGGGTCTGTGGAGCACTGGCAGTCTTGCCATAGTCAGGGAATTCAAAAAAAGGACCCCGTGGCCACATCAAACTCTGGTCCAACCATGTGACAAATGTATGTTAGGTGAGCTGGCAAAACCCAAATTCAGGTGACATAAGAATTTTTCCTTAAAGTTCAGATATCCTTTCTCCTCCAAAGCCCAGTTATGTTTTCTTTTTCTTTTTTTAGTTCTGTTTCTCTATTTCTCTCTTTTTTTGGTTTTTGGTTTTGGTTTTTTGTTAGCATCAAATCTAGTTCTCACTTTATTTCCCAGGTTAGAGTGCAACAGCCCAATCATAGCTCATAGCAACCTCAAACTCCTGGGCTCAAGGGATATACCTGCCTCAACCTCCCATGTAGCTGGGACTATAGGTATGTAGCACCATGCCCAGCATTGGTGGAAAAATGGCACATTTTTCCTCTTTCTTTTCTTTTTTTTTTTTTTTTTTGAAACAGGGTCTCATTATCTCACCCAGGCTGATCTCAAAGTCCTGGCCTTAAGTGATTTCTGGTCTTAGCCTCTTGAGTCACTGGGATTACAAACATAACCCATCATGCCCACCAGTTCTGTTTCTTTTACATTGTTTTTAGAGACAGGATCTCATTCTTCATCCAGGCTGCAGTGCACTGGTGTGATCATAGCTCACTGTAACCTTGAATACCTGAGCTCAAGTGAACTTCCCATCTTAGCCTCGTGAGTAGCTGGGACTACAGGTGACCACACCTGGCCAATAAAATAATTTTTTTTTTTTTTGGAGAGATAAGATCTCACTATGTTGCTCAGGCTGGTCTCCAGCTCCCAGCCTTAAGCAATTCTCCTGCCACACCCTCCCAAAGTGCTAAGATTATACTATTTCTGCCCTTTTTTTCTAATTTACCTCTTAATATTTTTCCCTTTAACCTTTAAATTATTTATCTATTTCTGATTAACAAATTGCCCTCAAAACTTGGTGGCTTAAAACAACATACTTATTATCTTGCAGTTTCTTTGGGTTAGGAATTAGAAAGCATCTTAACTGAGGGGTTCTGACTCAAGGTCACTCATGAGATTGTAGTCGAGATGATGACTGGGGCTGTAGTCGTTTGAAGACATGTCCCGAGTGGAGAGGAGGAATTCCTCCAAAATGGCTCCTCTCATAACTGTTGGCAGGAGGCCTCAGTTCCTTGCAGCGTGGCCCCCACAGGCCTGCTTGAGTGGAATGGCTTCAAGCCATCTGAGCAAGGAGGCAAGACAGGAACCACAGTGCCTTTTATACTCCAGTCTCTGAAATTGCACACAGTCACTTTTACCATAAACTATTCAGGTAGAAGCAAATTCCTAAGTCCAGCACATACTTAAAAAGAGGGGAATTTTTTTTTTTTTTTTTTTTTTTTTTTTTTTTAGACAGAGTCTCACTATGTCACCCTTAGTAGAGTGCTATGGCATCACAGCTCACAGCAAACTCAGAGTGCCATGGCATCACAGCTCACAGCAACCTCAAACTCTTGGGCTTAAGCTAATCTCTTGCCTCAGCCTCTAAGGTAGCTGGGACCACAGGCGCCCACCAGAACACCTGGCTATTTTTTTGTTGCAGTTGTCATTGTTGCATTAGCTGGCCCAGGCCAGGCTCAAATCCACCAGCCTCAGTGCGTGTGGCTGGCATTGTAACCACTTATGGGCGCTGAGCCTAAACTCCATCTCTTGAAAGGAAGGATTTAAAAGAATTTTTGGATGTATTTCAGAACCACAACAATCTTCCTAGAATTCATTTTACAATATAAGTTTTCCCCCTTCAATGAACTGATTGCTCCATTACCATTTACTGGTTATTCACCATCTCCCTTGATGTGAAATACTTTGTCATGTCATTAATTGTTGCCTAGAGAAAAGTCATATTATGGGCCACCTATTTCCTTACATTGACCTGGCAGCTCTTGTCATGTCCAGAGGTCATAAAACATTATGCTAGACCCCAAATTCTGAGTAGTTTCCCTTTTAGACATAGAAGTGATCATACTGCAGGATGCTAAGCACAATGATAAAGCTGTAGGGGGTGGTGGGTGGTGGGTGAACAATAAAGGCTCCCCAAAGCATAAGTGCGCACCTTCTATCATTGAAGGCAGAGCAACTGGAGGGTAGGCAGGGCTGTGGCCACGCTGAGGTGAGGTGAACTTGGGGTTTGTGTGTTGTTGAGGGTGGTCAAGAAGAGCTCAACGTGCAGGAACTTAATCATGAAAGCAGCAACATCTCAGTGTCCCATAGAGATGACCCTGGTACAGCTTGAGATAGGGCATGGCCTGGGGCACTTGGTCAGAAGATAAGGTGTTGGGGGAAGGAAGCTGACACAGGGATCACGTGTGAGCACATCCAGGACATCTACCAGAGTCAGCAGTGTGAGGATTCTGATCATGGCAGGTAGGGGACCTGCTCTGCTAAGTGGCTTGCCCCTGGAATTTGGACAGGGCCACAGAGTCACCAAAGCAGTCACTCAATCCCAGGACCTCCCTTCTCCTCCTTGGAAAATTTTCATTCACTGGTATATGGGTCCACAGCAAGATACCTCCCCAACCTCATGAGACACAGAAACAGGAAGAGGAAGGCTGCCATATTGGAGTTAAAGTATTAAACTCCACATTGAAGAAAAGAATCAGCTTTTGAGCAGATAAGCCAAGAAAATGTCTTCACAAACATGACTGAGTTTATACTTATCACAAACCCCACAGTCACTAAGAGCACAGGGCTGGATTGAGATCGCAGTTGTGGAATTTGGTGGCTACTGTCTTCTGCCTTTGAAGAGGACATTCTCACCTCTCTTCTTCGCAACCAACAGGGCCCTCAAATTATTAGGGGCAGCAATATGCCCAGGCCAGCCAGAGCTGATGGAAGATCGACATGCACAACTTTCATTCTTCTTTTCCAAATACTCAATTTATTCTCAGCCCAGCAGAGCCCAGGTGATCTATTTGGGCCATGGAGATGCCTGGCGGACTCCACTGTGAGCTTTGGGAAAGACTTTAAGTTTACAGAGGAAACCAGCAGAGAAGAGAGCTGGCTGGTACTGTCTCTTCCCTGGTCTTTCTGATTAAAGATTTGCATCATGCCTGGATTCTCTCCTGTCTTCTAACCATGAAACAACACACAGGAACGTCACACTGGCTGATGATAGCAGAGTAGAAAGGTGGGGCGTGATGGTTAATTCTCAGTTAACCTGCTGTGCCACAGGGTGCCCAAATATTTGGGCAACATTTTTCTGGGAGTTTTGGATGAAATAATAACATTTAGATAGGTGGAGTAAATAAAGCAGATTTGCTACTCCAACAGTAGGTAGCTTATCCATTCAGACAAAGGCCTGAATAGAGCAAAAAGACTGATCCTCCCCTTAATAAGAGAAATTTCTTCCTGTCTGACAGTCACTGAATCAGAACTTAGCCTTCAGATTAGAACTAAATCTCAGTTCTCCTGGGTCTCCAGCTTTCTGACTCACCCTATAGATCTTGGGACTTGGTGTCTATAATTTTAAGACCCAATTCCTTTCATTTTCTTTCTCTATATCCTTTGGTTCTGTTTCTCTGGAGAATTCAGCCTGATTCTCCACTGACCCCTCTGGTCTGCTGTACCAGGCCTGCACATCTTGATGTCCACAACACAGGATCGAATGAAATATTTTTGTTGTTTCAGTCCATTCATCAGTCTGTTTCTTGCAGCCAAAAGCATTCCTAACTGGCCCTGGTTGATGGGCATGAACTGTCTTCCAGTTCTCAGCTTCAGTGTATAAAAGAATCACCTTGGGGAGATCCACCCTCCAGAAACTGTTTCAATAGCTCTGGGTGGTACCTGAGGATGCATTTGTTACAGACTTCCCCAGGAATTCTCTTAGCCTCTGAGAAACAGTAGGCTGAAAAAAATAGAGAGGCAGCAGGTATGATAGTAAGGTGGAAAATACAGTTGACCCTCAAACAACATGAGTTTGCACCTGAAGATCCACTTATAAGCAGATTTACTTCCATCTCTGCCCTCCCTAAGACAGCGAGATAAATGTCTTCTCTTTTCTCCTTCTTCAGTCTTCTCAATGTGAAGATGAGACCTTCATGACCCACTTCTACTTAAGGAATGGTAAATATTTCCTCTTCATTATTATTTTCATAACAACATTTTTTTCTCTAGCTTTATTGTAAGAATATAGTATGTAATACATCTAACTAAAAATATGTATTAATTGACTGTTTTTGTTCGTGGTAAGGTCAACAATAGGCCATTAGTAGTTAAGTTTGGGGAATAAAATGTTATATGAGTATTTTTAACTGTGTGGGGGGTGGGGCTGGCCAATGCCCCTGACCACATTGTCCCAGGGTCAACTGTATATACATTGAAAGAAAGAACTGGATAAAAAGCTGAATATACTTTAAATGATATAATTAATTTAAAAGGAATACAGAAAAACATTCTGAATGTTTAGATAAAAAGGCTAGAAATGCATCAAATTGTTGAGCAGATGTTCCAGGTGGCACAATTTTGATATTTTTGTTTGCTTTTTGCACCTTTTTATAAACACCCCCCCCCCTTACTCCTATATAGTTGAGGGGGCAAAACCTACTTAGATGTACCTATAAGAACACTCCTTTGCCCTCCATATCTCCTCTTGTTAGGCCTAGGCTAAAGTAGAAAAATAGCAGTTAACTCCTGGCAAATTCTTGGGCTGCAAGCCCTCAACAAAATAGAGTAAGTCTAGTTCGCTCCCAAGATAGATGGGAAAGGACTCACTACCTTCTTGCTTGACTAACTCTCCTGAGAAACCGGGTAGTAGCAACTATCTCCAGACTGACCTTTAAGAAATACCAGGTGGGGAAAATATTAAAATAAAGAGGTTTAACATATGGCTAACTAACAGCAAAATTCTGCTTCTGTGCAATACTTGCTTGCTACCTACCTGGATGCACCAGGACAGCCTGTGTGCCAACCAGGATGCAGACCAAGCCTTAAAAACCCGACCCCTTATGCACTCCGGGCTGCTCTCAGAAACCCCATGTTGGGACACTGAGGCAGTCGCCCGCCAGCTCTTCAATAAAAGGACTCTGCTGTAAATTTGGCTTGTTTAGCAGTGCGGTCTGTGTGGAACTCCTGGGCACAACACTCTTACTATCCCTTTTCCATCCTCGATATCCTCTGATCACTAATTCAGTTTTCCAGTTACTAAGTGAACATTTCAGTCATGGATACTTGGGATTCCATTGTAAATTAAGGTTAGCATTTGTGTTGATCAGTCATCTGGATAATGTGAATCAAATAAGACAGATGAGATTAAGTTACTGCTATCTAGACCTTAGCTTGTGGCAGAGCCCACAGTGGCAGGGCTGGCAAGACCCACAGACAAGAGGAATTATATACTAACACATCGACTAACTGCAACAATCTTTGCTAAGTACTTACTGTGTGTCAGATATGGGGTTTAGCTCTTCACATTATTAACAGTTAGTCCCCAGGACAATCCTATGAGGTATTTTAGGTTGTTTCAAAAGTTTTGTTCGTTTAATGTCATGTGTTTTTGTAGCTCCATATCTCAGTAAGTATTTATTCTACTGTGTCGTGGTATATACTGATCAATGGAGAATTTTGTACTCTATACATGGGTGCTATTCATTTTTTTCTACTTTTAACTTTTTTTTGTTCTTTTCAGCCTATTACTATATGATGTCATTAAGCAATTTTCGGACAATTTTTCTCTACGAATTCAAATTGAACCAAAGCGCTGCCGAAACAGCCCGAAAAATTAACCA
>CAUYPK010034997.1:0-17426 GCA_963574355.1 Loris lydekkerianus | reverse complement strand
ATTTTGCTCCTTTCTTCTGCAGCCGTAAGAGAAACTTTTATCATATGTAACCTGAGATAGAGCTTGAAACCTAAGACTGAGAGACTGGAAATCGTGGAATACACTTGAAGCCATATGCTCCATGTAAGAACAGACCTAGTGATAAGGGTGCCTGTCATCATCATTAAGGAGAGAGATCACATAGAGCCCAGTGAGCACATGGGAAGCACCAGAACAGAAGCATCACACAGTGTGAAAGGGGTTTGGGCTGATTTGATCTTGGGATCAAAATGAGAGAATTTGTTATCATCTACATGATTATGACCTTTTTGATTCCTCAAGACAGATGTGATAAGGAAACGTATAGAAAACTTTTGGCTGGACGTGGTGTCATCATAGCATTCTGGAAAGCAGAGGTGAGTGAATTGCTCAAGCTCAATGACCAAAAATGGAGTTCAAGACCAGCCTGAGAAAGAGTGAGACCCCATTTATACTAAAAATAGAAATACCAGCCAGGTAGTCCCAGCTGCTTGGGAGACTATAGCAGGAGGATCCCTTGAGCCCAAGAAATTGCTGTGAGCTTAAGCCCATTGAAGTTGCTGTGAGCTAGTGATTCCACAGCACTCTACCCTGACCAGAACAAATGAACAAATAAACCCAGAAAAGTTTTGAACATACCTCTCCCCAGAGGGTAATGGGTCGGGCCACATCTATGGTGCATATTTTTATCTATAATAAAAAGGAAAAAAAAAAAACCTGTGAATAAATGCTGCCCCGGGAAGACCCTTTCACTGGAACAAAATGGCCTGGAGGAGGACCCTACACACACACACACACGAAGAGACTAAGAATATGGATCCACAGAAGCCCCACAAGCTCAAGATACCTGTCCTGAAGTCTAGAGAAAAACGCACATCTCAAAAACTTGAGGATGTAGCTTTTGGTACATTGTTCTGATTGAAATCAAACAGACATAAAGAAAAAGACAACCACCAAAACAAAACCTCATCTGAGTTAAGGAACTGTTACCCTTCTAGATCACCTTTGGGTCCCCAATTTCCTACAGGCAAAAAATAGCTTAAGAAAGCTGCTCAACCCTTACTTCATTCTCTAGCCAAGGAGGGCATATCCTCCAATACTTTGTTCAAATGTGAACAAGAATGATAAATTAAAGGAAACACCTCACAGAGTGCACAGCCAAGAGTACGGAAAACAACAGACTTGGGGAATAACAAAGGAACATCCCCTAGTGCCAACAAAAGCAGCACTCGTCCCACTTATCTAACAAGATTTTCACTGCTAAGAACTATGATTGCTATGTGATCACTATGTGCTTCCATCCTTCCCCTTTCTTAACAGGAATGCTTACTGTAGATATCCTGTCTCCATTCTACCACCATATGTTAGGAGAGATGGAGGGTAGAAGATAACTGGTTATTTTAGTTCACTGATCTCTGGATCGAGAATGTAGAAATTCTAAAGAAGTTCAGACTTCAAGACTAATTGATTAAAGGAAATTAAGAAAATTCTTGAAATATTTTCCTTAAGAAAGAAAGAAATATAATTGGTATGCAAAAGGGAAGAAAGTTACTACCCAAGAGGATAAATTGTGGTAGACTGCTATTCACTATTTACTACCTCTACCCTTAGAAGAGGTTTATATACACCTACCCATTGATTTATAATTTGCCTATATTCCTGTGGGAAAAATATTTGTCCCTGCTCCTCACTGACTTTGAGCCTGACCATGTGACATGCTTTGGCAGTCATGAAGCACCCCACACCTGAGCAGAAAATTTGAAAGGTATCACAAGTTTCAACTAAGCCTAAGTTCTGCTCACTACTATGCAAATGACAAGTCAGGCTAGAGGCTGCTCCATCATTCTTGATCTTCCAATGAAAATGTGTGGAGTAGAGCCACTCTACACAGGGACCCCACCATGCTGCTGTACGCAGAGTGGCTGTAATATTGCTATAACCACCAAGATTTGAGCATTATTTGTACCTGCAGCAAAGCTGATGAATAGAGAAATCAAGTCTTCACTTTACATAGGAAGAGGAAGAAACTTAGAGAACTTCAGTAACTTACCCACATTATACATCTACCAAGTGACAGTTAAAATATGAACCCAAGACTAATACTAAAGTTCAATTTTTCCCATATCACGCTATCAAATAGCGGTACAGACTATTTAGTAAACACCCCATAAAAGTGGTTACTTGATTTTATATCATTTACCAATTCTATAAGGTAGATACACAAGAAAGCTGCTAGCATGAACTCAGATTAAGTCTGATTTCTATTTTAAAATGATATATCGTTTATCTCTATTCAATTCTCTTAAATTCAGACTATAATTTTTTTTTTTTTTTTTTGAGACAGAGTCTCACTATGTCACCCTTAGTAGAGTGCCATAGTGTCATAGCTCACAGCAACCTCAAACTCTTGGACTTAAGCAATTCTCTTGCCTCAGCCTCCCAGTAGCTGGGACTACAGGAGCCCGCCACAACACCTGGCTGTTTTTTTGTTGTTGCAGTTGTCATTTTTGATTTTAGCAGGCCTGGGCTAGGTTTGAACCCACCAGCCTCCATGTATGTGGCTGGCACCCTAACCACCAAGCCTGTAATTTAGAATTCTTACAATACAGATAAAATGATGGCCTTTTCAATATGAAAAAGATTTCCCAGCCAAACTGATAGTATATTAAAATGATGGTGGTGCATCTTAGACATTTTAAATACTTTATAAACCACTTAGTAGGCTTCAAACTCCCCATATAAACTACAAATAAGTATTGTTCTTATTATCTAAGTTATTCATAATAAAAAATAAAAAATATAATAATATGTATTAAAAACAAAAGGGAGGAAAGGAAGACAAGAAGAAGAAAAAGGGAGCTTGGCCTAATAAAACCACCATTAAAGATGCCGGTAACTTTATATTTGGTTACATGTCTTTCAAATTTTCTTTTTAATACCTAGTTATACATTAAGTTTTTAAGTGAAAATGATAATACGCCATACACATATTTCACTTAAACAAATATCTTTAATAAAAGTTCATTAGAATTGCTCATTGCTGAGTACTCCTTTTAGAATTTCAAAGTTTATTAAAATATCAATCTGTCTGGCTCCCTCTGGTGGTAACTAAGAGAAGCTATTTTCTTTAATCGGGTTTGAAAAAAAATTACTGTAAAGTGGCCCAACTCAGAGGACTAGTTTATCATTTTAGGTACCAAAAATATCTCTAAGAACCTATGTGAATATACATTTTTGCCAGAAAGTGTACATGGACAATTTTTGAGTTCTGTCCTATTAGTCAATAGGGATCTGACATTAGAAAAACCTAGAATAAGTTTCTACCTTGACACTTGTTTGCTAGTTAACCTTGATCAAATCACTCAATCCCTCTGAATGTCAGTTTCCTCATGTGTAAAATAAAACCACTATCAACCACCTCATTAGTTAGAAGAATCAGAGTTAATACGTTCGTAGTTTGGATTTGCTCCAAAGAATTACCACAGAAAAAAAAGCAAAATAAATGGCAATTAAGTATTTCTACTACAACAACCAGCACCAAGATACTGACTTGTGGTTAAATAAGAAAGAATTATGACAGCTACCAAATTCAAATAGATTAACTCCTTAAATGCAAACTGACTGTACATATACCCTTCTAATAAACTACTTATTATTAAAAGCCTTAACATGACCTCTCTGATTTTCCACGTTCTGGTCCCTACTGACCTCTGAAGTTTAATCTTGAAGATGGATACTCTCCTTCTAGCCTCCAACCTCTTTCCATAGTGAAGTTTTTCAAAAGTATGATCCCAAAATCTCTTACAGGGCAGCCAGGAACAGTGTTCTCTCCCTTTATGCTACTATTAACTCATTTTTCAGATCTCAGCTCCTTTATCAGGGAAACTTTCTCTGACTTCCCAGATGAGTAGGGTCCTTTCTATTATATATTCTGGCACAGTTGTCCTTCATAGATCTTATTAGATAGACCAGTATGTTTTTATTTAGACATGTTAGTGGCTAGGCATAGTGACTCATGCCTTAATACTAGCACTCTGGGAGGCTGAGGCAGGAGGATCACTTGAACTCAGAATTTTGAGACCAGCCAGAGCAAGAGCAAGACCCCATCTCTACCAAAAAGAGAAAAATTAGCTGGGTGTTGTGGTCATCACCTGTAATCTCAGCTACTCAGGAGCCTGAAGCAGGAAGAATGCGTGAGCCCAGGAGTTCGAGATTGCTGTGAGCTGGGCTGATACCACAGCACTCTAGCCTAGGCAACAGAGTGAGACTCTGTCCCCCTACCCCCCAAAAAGTTATTATTCTAATCCTATTCCTGCCATTTGACAGCCTACAAGTTCCTTAAGAACAAGGAGTGTATGTTCAGCTTACTGCCACATCAGCAAAAACCTAGCCACTTATCTGCACGTGGTAGGCACTTAAATATCTATTGAGTGACTAAATAAATAGAAATTAACAAATATTGAAATTAAAGAGTTTTTATACCTGAATACTTCAGATAAAAGGTGGTCATATAAATGTAAAACAATATTCCAAATGTTATGCTTTGCATTTCTTCTAAGGCTAATATGCATAAATGTTGACAGAAAATAAAAACTCAGAAATATAAATGAATTTAACACATAACACTCACAGAGAAAGTTGTGTTCTTCAAAGAAAAACCTTTGAGAGTGGTTCAGCACCCATAGCTCATTGGTTATAGCACCAGCCACATACAACGGGGCTGGCAGATTTGAGCCCAGCCCAACCCTGCTAAACAACAATGACAACTACAATTGAAAAAAAAAAGAAAGAAAAAAAGAAAGGAAAAAAAAACCTTTGAGAGTATATAACCTAAATTTACAATGATAGTTCTTTACATTTCAGTTTTAAATCTTTAAAAATGTTAGAGTGTGTGGTTTGCTTTTTGTAACAAATATTCAACTGAAAATTTGTCTGAAAACTGGGGGGTTTTTTATAAACAGTACTAGGGAGTTTTGCTTTACAAGGAAATCTGTGGTGATTGATTTAGTACTGTGTAGCAGCCGTTTATAGCCTATGGCTAGGAGGAGTGAGAGTTCTAAGAAATACCTGTATAGCTCAATAATGGAACACCTTGGTGGAAAGGGCATGGAGAGGGATTTAACTCTCCTAACAAGCATGAGAGCTTGCGAGATGAGAGCAGTGGTGAATTGGCAGTCTCTACACCTGTGGTGTTGAGAGGCAGGAGATCAGCCTTATATTAATTAGGCTAGAGGAGAAGGCAGTGGGGGGATGCGCATTCTATCACGGACTTGCTTACTCTGACCGTCTCCTCTTCTCCCTGCAGAACACTAGCATGGTGTCTCTCTGCTGAAGATTACCAAGTTCTGCTAAAGGCTAAGATCTATCTATTCTAAGAAGACTGCTTTACTCTCTCTAAGACACACTCTCTCTCTCTCTCTAGCTAAAGGAGATAGCCCTCAGGCACCTAAGAGAAACTGTACCTGAGCAAGGTAACTTAGCAGTCTGCATCCGGAACCTACCTAAGCCGGCCGAGACCTGGCCAGTCCTGGGCCCTGACAGTACTGTTAGCAGTCACTGTGCTTTATTTCTTCAGGAGGGAGATACACTGTGCTATTTTAAACCAAGATATACTACAATTGCCTCAAAAAATGCAACCTTTTCATGATAATTCTGTATACAGAAAGAATTCTCCCAAGTATGTAGCAAATTCAGGTCCCAAATGATTCTGTCCTCTATTCATTTTCACCAAGCCAGAAAGAAAGGCGATCTGGATATCTCCAACCAAAGAAAGCTACACTAAAATCTATATTTGACAGAATATTGGATTTATCTGATAGATTGTTAGCAAATCCTATGACTCTAAAACAGCAATTATTTTTTCCCTACTAGTTGCATCATGATGTACAGAAAATGTAAAATTATCTTCCTTTGTTAGGTTAAAAGAAAATAGATTTTTAAATATAGCCCATATTTATAACAGAATTAAGCATTTGGGCATCATCTTGTCCAGCAACACTAAATAACTGGTAATATATGTAGCTTCCCTCTTCTATGGTAAAGATGAATTAATCATTTCTAATCTGGGCACTCTTTCCTTTGACCAAGAATATCCACAGATCTTCTAGGTTCCTGAGGATACCACAGTACTTGGTAACGTAGAAAAGCACAGTCATTTTAATGTCACTGGGAACATCTGCAGCCAATGTTTATGAAAGGAGATAGCCAACAACTTCAGGGAAATCTTCCTCTTCCCTGCCCGAAAAAGATATTTTTCAACTTTTGCCATGTCCTTCTCAATTCTCAATTTTCGCCATGTCCTCTCATGATGGAATCTCTTAATTTTCCAGTTCCCACAGGCTGGATGAGGCTGTGAACTTACTCAATAATATATTCCCTACATTATCATTTAACCAAGAGTGGAGGCAAAAGTATAGTATCTGTGAATGTGCCTGAATGAGAGTATATTAAGAAGAAAGGTTTTCAGGAATCCTGGCACTGGCCATGCAGAAACAATGCCAAGAAGACACCACGTAATCAAAACAGGATAACTTTAAGCAGTTGAATTGATACACGGTTTCCCTGTTCAGGGCTGGGCAGGGACTCCCATTTTCAAGGCCTGGGCAAACAGACTTTTTTTCCAAACCACACTGCCTAGACACAAGCAGGATAGGGGGAAAACAGCATGACAAGCCCCTCCTGGAGTAGAAAGCATACACCCTACTGCTTTGCCTGCGACAGGAACTATGAGAACCACATTCATTTAATACCTTCATTCACTCATCAGCTAATCAACACAGGCAGGATATTTTCTATCTGCCTGCTCCTAGCCAAATGTGCCATGTGTTCCCAAGACACCCGCTCACAGGCAGTATATGAACCCCTAGACAAAAGACTCACCCGAGTTTTCCCACTTGGGAATTCCCTCTCCCGCTGCTGGTGCCAGAGGCTTTGTTGGCCTTCTACATCCTTCCCTGTAAATAAAGTTCGTCCTGTCATTTACTCCCCATGGTCCGGAGTTTCATTCTTGAATCTCCAGACCAAGAATTCACTGCAGAGAAAAAATGTTGGTCACAGAATCTTATCATTCATTTCTATTGTTCTGATTGCACCTTCACCAGCTTCCCTGTAGGGAGAGACAGGATGTAAGTATCCACCCACTAGTCAGCTGTCCAGGTCTCATATCTTAAGATATTTATTATTTATTTTATATATATTTTTTTATTTATCTTTTTTTTTTTTTTTTTTTTTGGAGAGTCTCACTTTATCTCCCTCAGTAGAATGCTGTGGCATCACAGCTCACAGCAACCTCCAATTCCTGAGCTTAGGTAATTCTCTTGCCTCAGCCTCCCAAGTACCTGGGACTACAGGCACCCGCCACAACGCCTGGCTGGCTATTTTTTTTTTGTTTTGCAGTTTGGCCAGGGCCAGTAAGAACCCACCACCCTCAGTATATGGGGCCAGCACCCTACCCATTGAGCCACAGGTGCTGCCCTTAAGATATTTAATACATCAGTGAACTTTCAGTGTAACTCAGCACTCCCAAATCCAATCAAGATTATTTGCTTGAACAAGCCTAAAGTGAATTTATCAAGGTGACAAAAGGGCTTTCCCTAACAATGAGGGATTACATTTCCCCTAACAAAACTTTTCATCAAAACTTTTTACATGTGTATATCTGAGCAACACAGAGGAAACTGTAAAAAATATATATATATGGCACTTTCTGATTAGGAACATATTCTGTGCTGTTCATTTTATAATGAAACTAAATCTCTTTAAAAGATCTTAAAAATATATTTTTTCTAAACAGCTTCTCCAATCATTCTCACTTCATTTGGTTTTATTTTAATTTACTTCTCAACTAGAAATAAGACCTGGAGTTCAGCATACTGAAAAGGTTGTGAGACTACAATTTTAAGAAACACTCAGAAAAAAAACAGAAAGGAATAAACAGAGTTAACAGCTGGGGGGGAGAGTGGAAGAGGATTAAAGAAGGATTATACTTTCTGTATTTTCTACATTTTCTGCGATGAATATTTTTCTGTTCAGGCTTCTTTACTTGCAAGGAGCAATTACTCACTCAGTTGCTTTAACAAAACAGATTTAACATGAAGATATACAAAGATCCATAAAAGAAATCTCACAGAAAACAAATAATGGGAACCACTATTTTCTATTATTTGGAATCAAATAGAGCCCTACAAAGGAGCTGGAGCAGTGTTTTCCAAACTTTTTTGTCTCATGGCACACTTGAACCTATAGTTAAACTTCCATAGCACACTTAAATTACATTGATTAAAAAAAAAAAGAAAAAAGATTACACCTTTTTTGATTTACTAACACAAACAAAAGGCACCATCAAAGCCAAAAAATACAACAATTTATTAAAATGTGTAACAAAAAGATAATTAAAATTATTTTAAAGTATTTATATTTATTTTTCTATTTATTATAATTTAATTTTAATGAGATACTTGAGCTCGACTTTTCTTAGGAAGGTTGAATTTCACAAGGTTGAATTTTGGACAGACATGCTCTTAAATCTTCTAAGGATTCTAGCCATGATTGATTTTTGTTTTTAATATTCATTGCAGAAAAATTCACTTCACACAAAAATGGTGTTGAGAATGAAAGCAGTACTTCTATTGCTTTTCTGGTAATATTTGGAAATTCACCCTTGAGATAACCAAAACATTGTAATATCTATTGTTAAATATTTTCACTGCAATCCTCTCTCATTTCTTATTTCTGTTACTTCTTCTTCTTCTTCTGTAATATTTAAATTTGCTGATGTTCACACACTTAAAACAAAGGGATTTCTCACCCAATCTAGAGACGTTATGTCAAATGTAGGTACAGGAAAATATTTTTCAAAATATGTGTAAAATAAAGTTTGTAAAATTTGTTCAGTAAGATTTTTATCCATTTTACACCTTTTTGCTAGTTCAAACATTTCTACTGCACTTTCTTTTAATCCTTTCTTAGAGAACGCATGTTGAATACTTTGGCATTATATTAAAGATTAATATAAAATACATTATTCCAATTGTATAGTAAAATCTAATTTTTAGAGCAGCTTGCTATATAAATTATAATCATTATTTTTCTAAGCTTGTAAGCTAATTGAACAGGTGGCCAAGAGGACTCAGCATGTTTGAAGTCAAATGTCTAGGAAGACTTCTGTCCCTTTTGAGAGTAAAAGTATCCCACTTGAGAACCACTCCTATATTATGAAGAGATTAAAGAGTGGGTTATATCATCCAGAGTACTACAAATGAATATATTAAAGAATAAAAACATGCTATTTTTCTTGAAGTTAAAAATCATAATTTTGATTCTAATAAGTTTTATTCAGTTTAAATTTATACAGGTTTTTTCCCCTATATTTAAAAACACTAGTTTGTCTATTTGCTTATCTGTATTTATATAATTATTGTTATATATAAGATATTTGGATGTTTTGTAAGTTTTTTATTTAAAATAAATGCCTTTTATTTGAAATGAAAAAGAAAGTTGTCACCCTCAGTAGAGTGCCATGGCATCATCAAACTCTTGGGCTCAAGTGACCCTCTTGCCTCAGCCTCCTGGGTAGAGGGGACTACAGGTGCCCACACAATGCCCAGCTACTTTCAAAGACGGGGTCTCTCTCTCTCTAGCTCAGGCTGTTCTCAAACGCCTGTGCTCAGGCTATCCATTCACCTCAGCCTCCCAGGAAAAAAAATTTTTGATAAAACAACACACAACAAATGAAGCTTCACTCATAGTCTTAAACAGAAAACAAACCACACTTACATGCCCATTCTACAAATCAATGATTTCCTTAGACTCTTCCAGTAATATAGAGACAATACAATTATATTTTGTAATTTGTTACTCTCTTCCCACTTCTATCCTGGACTGTCATTAATGTTTTGAGATGAAGACAAATTTTTAAATAAGTATATCATTTTTAAAAGTCAATTTTTTAAGTTTATTATTTCTCAAGTGAAAGTCTCTGGAAAAATGCAAAACAAAGTTTTTAAAATATCCTAGAGTAAACTTAATTTATATTAACCAATGGCAATAAAAATATTATAATAGCTCATTTTTTTCTTATTTCTTTTACCCCAGACAATTATAATAATCTATTAATTGGTCCCTGCTCTATTTCTGCCTTTGCTTTCCTTCATTTACTCACCACACAATAGCCAAAATATTTTTTAATACACATCAAAAACATGTTACTCTTTTGTTTAAAACTTTTAGTAGTATTCTTGCCATAAATGCTTAATCTAAATCTAATAATTAGGAAGCAATCAAAAAAATCCAAATTGGGATTTTGTTTAAAAAAAAAAAAATCTAGCCTGGATTCTTTAGATTGGGATCCAAATACAATCTAAGTTCCTTACCCTCACATGATCTGGACCCCACAAAGATCACTGCTACAACCTTCCTCCACTTCCTTCCTCTTGCCCACTTCGGTCTTACATGGCCTCCCTGTTTTTAAAACACAAAGACAATTTAAAAAATCCCATCTCAAGATCTTTTAGTATACTATAGTCTCTATCTGGAATTATTACTGATCAGAGGAAAAAGCAGAAATATTTATATTAAATGAAAAAAGTATTACTATGTAATAATGTATCAATTGTCTATTGGTGCAAACCAAAACACAGTGATTTAAAGCAGCTACCATTTACTATTGTTTAGGAATCTAAAGGTCAACTGGGCAGTTCTACAGGGCTGAGCCAGGCTCAGTAATAACAGCAAGGCTCATCCATTTAAGTTTCTGTCTACCATCAATTAGCAAGCTGATTGGGAGCTGGCTGGTATAGGACGGCCTCTTTTCATGTTTGATAATTTAATTGGCTGGCTAGCAAGTGGGGCAACAGGGACAACTGGTAACCAGCAGGCTAGCATGGGCTTGTTCACAAGAGAGAACAGAAGCAAGCAAGACTTTTTAAGACCTTGGTTTAACATCACTTCCAACAAATTCTGTTGTTCAGAGCTAGTCACAAATCCAACTCAGATTGAAGAGGCAAAGAAACAGACAATGAAACATTGCAAAGACTATGGATGCGGGAAGGAATAAAGAATTGGGGACTATTTTTGTAATCAATCTGCCACAGCACTAGTATAAAATGCTGGTTCATCTAACATGGGGGGGAAATGAAAAATACAAAGGATGATATAAACCAGTTTAAGTCAGGGTTTTTCAACCCTGGCACGATTGACATTCTAAAATGTCTTGTATACTGTAGGATGTTTAGTAATATCCCTGGCATCTACCCCCTAAATATCAACAGTACTTCCTGAGTTGTGAAAACCAAAAATGTTTCCAGATAGTGTCAAATGTCCCCTAAGGAACATAATCACCCCTCAGTTGAGAACCACTGACACAGATAAAAGGATGAATTAAAGTAAAAAAAAAAAAAAACCTGGTATTGAAGGCTGGGCGCAATGGCTCACACCTGGAATCCCAACACTCTGGGAGGCAGAGGCAGGTGGATTGCTTGAGCTCAGGAGTTCAAGACCTGCCTGAGCTAGGCATTGTGGCACCTGTAGTTCCAGCTACTTGGGAGGCTCAGGCAAGAGAATAACCTGGGCTCAAGAATTCAAAGTTGCTATGAGCTGGGATGCCACAGCACTCTAGCTGTGGGGCGACAAAGTGAGACTCTGTCTCAAAAAAAAAAAAAAAAAAAAAAAATCTGGTCTTAGTCTTAGCAATATAACTAATTTAGCTTTAAAAGGCTGTTAAACTGATTCTAAAATGCACAATTTATTGAGATATATATATATAATTATACCAAATATTTAATAGTTTATATATTAAAAATCCAAAATTTTATCAACAAATCTTAAGACTAAAGTTAATCCATATAATTTAACCAAAAGCCTGTCCATATTTTTGAAGTCAATATAAAAGAAGACAATGATCTCAGAAATTACCGTATATATTCGAGTATATACGGTAAACTAAATTAATTCTTTTGGCTTTAAAATTTGTTATGTGATAGATACATCATCTTATCTCCAGTTCTCCTCTTTCCAGTTCATGACACTAGCAATTTGCCTCCCAATCTCACCCCACACTCTATCAGCAATTACAAATGTAAAACATACCACAAAAAGCCTCTCTTAAAAAAAAAAATCACAGCTTTAGAAAGTATTAACTTTTTAAAAAGTAGTGAGTGTAATTAATGTAAATATTCCTTAAAGAATTTTTTTAAAAATCAAAAAACTACAGGATAACCTAAAGTGATAAGTAATCCAGTCAAGAAATATTAATCTAAACTGTTTTCACAATAGTTTTGTTCTTCTTTTTTTTTAAGACACAGTCTCACTCTGTTGCTCTAGGATACAGTGCCAAGGCATCAGCCTGGCTCACAGCAACCTCAAACACCTAGGTTCAAACAATCCTCCTGCCTCAGCCTCCCAAACAGCTGGGACTACAGGCAACCACCAAAACCCCCAGCTTGTTTTTCTATTTAAGTAGAGATGGAGTCTCACTCTTGCTCAGAGTGGTCTCAAAGTCCTAACCTCAAACAATCCTCTTGCCTCAGCCTCCCAGAGTGCTAGGACTATAGGCATAAACCACTACATCTGGCCAATACTTATGTTCTTGAAATAATATAAATCAAACCATTTTAAATCCATAATATTATGAATTTTGTAAACCAAATATTCTCTAACATTCATGTACAAATCTGTGATAGCACTGGCCAAGTGAAGTCATAGAGTCTCTAGGCAAAAAATTCATGGCTCACACCTATAATCCTGGAAGGCCAAAGGGACTGAATTGCTTGAGCTCAGGAGTTGGATACCAGCTTGAGCAAGAGCAAGACCTCATCCAACGAAAAATAGAAAAACTACTTGGGTGTTGTCCCAGGCACATGTACATGTCCCAGCTACTCAAGAAACTGAGGCAAGAGGGTCTCTTGAGCCCAACAATCCGAAGTTGCTGTCAACTCTGACACCACAGCAGTCTCTAAAGAGGAGGAGTCTCTCCTCCCCCCCAAAAAATTTCCTTTAGAGAAAAGTAAATGTGGTAACTTGCTAATCCAGTGATATACTAATTATCAGGGCTGAAAGTAGGAAGACAGGAGTTAAGTGCCTCAGGTGCCTAATTTAAGGAGGGACCCTCTCTCAAGTCCAAGCAATAAACAAACATGTGAAGCAAGAGACTGCTGATTTCTGTATTCCCAAGGTCTGTCCTGTACTAAGCCTCCACACTTACACCTTGTGTACTATCAACTCTGTGTTCCTTCATAGAATCCTACATGGGCTAGAGTGACAATATCAAGCAAAGAATAATGGAGCCCAGCAGAAAGGGTCACCTGTAAGCACACAATTAGGACCCTTGCCAAAGTTTGTAAATTATGAAGGAAGAAAAAAGGGGTATTCTAGGAAGTTTCAAAAACTAGATCTATTCTAGATAAAGTGAAGATATTGTGTTTAAAAGTGGTTTATAATTGTTAAGCTCATGTTTAACGGTTTCAATGGAAATGTTATCATTGTAATCGCTTTTTCCAATTACCCTATATACTCGAGTATAAGCCGAGATTTTTCAGGCACAAAATTTGTGCTGAGTTCGGGTTTATCAGGAGTGGCGACAAGAAAGTTTATCTTACAGGCTAGAACCAAGAACAACTACTTGATAGCCTCAATGCATTAAATGAAATACTTCTTTTGTTTTAAGAGTACACACAACACACCACCACACCCAAAAGTGTTTATAATGGGTCCTAAGTGTAGTTCCTTCCTCTTTTGTGACTCACCCTTTCCCATGATATCAAATGGTTTGACAGCAGGAATGCAATTAGATTTAAGCAATTAGGAAACTTGCTGTTCTATTTCCTCCTCAGTATGTGTAGACAAAAAAAGGTTTGATAAGGCTTAACTTACAGGACTACTTGCAATATAGTTCTTTCATGAAGGCTAAATTACTTAACAATGGCTATAAATAATAATATGCACAAGTCTTCACATTTTTATCTCAAAGACCATACATAAACAACTTGAAATTTACCTTTCCAACTGCCACTTTTTAGTTTATTACCTACCAATTATCTTACTGATATATTCAGTAATTAAGGAAAATACACAGAAGTTTTTCACTTCTAACACTTGACAACAATTCTTTCAGTCCTATGAATTTGCATGTTCCCAATAATTTTTAAAAAATTAAATTCTGAGTTTTATATAGATTTATTATATTAACATAAATCTACAAAGGGTACCCAAATAATGTACACACATTTTAAGAAAAGAAAAAACTGTATTAAAATTGTAATGCTCATTTCTTGAGTCAATTTTTTGATTGACATAATAAAATGAAAAATAAAAAATCTCACAATTTTTCCATACCTCCATAACTATAATCATTTTTCCCATGTTAACGTTTTATATGACTATTATCAAGTTATACTATATTTTTTATTCTGATTTTTTCATATAAGATTTCCGGGCTAGCCATAGTGGCTCATGCCTATAATCACACCATCAGTCCAGCAGAAATTACAGAACTTTGAGAGGATGGTAGGAAGATCACCTGAGGCCAAGAGTTTGAGACCAGCCTAAATAACACGGTGTACAAGACCTCATCTCTACAAAAAATAAAAAAATAAAAATAGCTAAGTGTGGTGGCATGCTCCTGTGGTCCTAGCTACCTGGAAAGCTGAGAGAGAAGAATCACTTTGTCTCTAAAGAGTAAAAATAAAATAAGGATTTCCATTTTTCCATAGAATTTCTTTATATGGTTACAAAATGGTCTTTCATATTAGATTTCTATTGCTGTACAGAAAATCACTATAAACTCAGAGGCTTAAAAATAATAATTATTTTTCTAAGTTCACAGTTCTACAGGTTAGAAGTCCAGGTCAAAATTGAGGAACCAGTCAGGCTAGACTCTTGTCTGGGAAAGGATCTGTTGCCAGGTTCATTCAGGTTATTGGCAGAATTCAGTTCCCTGCAGTTTCAGGACTGAGGCATTCATTTCCTTGCCAGTTGTCAGCCAGAGCCTTTCTCAACTTAAGGCCACCCACATTCCTTCTCACATGTCCCTGCCCATCTTGAACCCAGCAATAATCAGACAAGTCCTTCAGATCCCTTAATTCTCTCTGACTTGGCAGTTTTGCTTTTTTTTTTTTTACCGAGGCTGTGACGCCTCGGTAGAGTGCCGTGGTGTCACAGCTCACAGCACCTTCCAGCTCTTGACCTTAGGCGATTCTCTTACCTCAGCCTCCCCCGTAGCTGGGACCACAGGTGCCCACCACAACCCCTGGCTATTTTGTTGTTGTTGCAGTTTGCATGGGGCCGGGTTTGAACTCACCACGCTCGGTATATGGGACCAGTGCCCTACTCACTGAGCCATAGGCGCTGCCTGAAAAAAAAAATCTGCTTTTAAAAGGCTTATGGGGTCAGAACAGGCCCACCTTGATAAAATCTCCTCTTTAGGCTAACCTGAAGTCAAGTGATTAGTAACCTTAATTACATCTGCAAAATATCATTTGCCACCTAACATAACATAATCACGGGCATATTTTCTCATCATGTTCAAAGGTCTATGAATTAGGGTGGGAAATCCTGGGTGGCCATTTTTAGAATTCTGCCTACCACACCCCTAGATCACAATAGAAAATGTATTTCTCACTGTGGGATGTACTAAAAAGTTTAAAAGTCAACCAGCCACTAGATCAGAAAATTTAAAGGTCCCTTCCAATCCTAAAAATCTAATATTTAAACATGTTGAAGAAAGAAAATTTAAAGTTATTTCTAAAAGTGGAAAGGAAATAAAAATTATATGAATTTAAGTTAGTTAAATCAAAAACGTGCTGAAGCTTTTCATTGTTTTTAAAAATTGTCACTCTTCAGGCGACCAATTTTCTTGTCTCAACAAGAGGCTGAACATTTAGGAAAGAATGAAGCATGAGAGTAGAAATAAAGGTTGGTGCCACCTTAGTGCCAAATCATAATGCCTGGGAAAGCCAGAAATAAAAAAACTCTGACCCAGGAGCAATTTCCACAGTATGAAACTCCAGTTCGATTCTAAGTATTATTTGAGGCAGGTAAATGGGCCAAATGAAAAATTAGGTCATATACAGGCTATTCCACCCAACCATTCATTAAGGAAAAGTAGGACTAAGAATAC
The DNA here is from genome assembly GCA_963574355.1 of Loris lydekkerianus. Classification (NCBI taxonomy): domain Eukaryota; kingdom Metazoa; phylum Chordata; class Mammalia; order Primates; family Lorisidae; genus Loris; species Loris lydekkerianus. Next base: position 1,297 of record CAUYPK010034997.1, on the reverse strand, counting down.
AACATTGGCATCAGCCTGGCAGGTCCCTTCAATACAGGGATTCAGCTGACTAGCTAAGACAGCTTCACAATTCTAGCATTACAAAAAGAAGGAAAGAAAGAAAAGTACCTGGCTTATAGTAGGTCTAAATAAATATTTGTACCATTCCATTATATGTGTGTGGTACAACATAATAGACCACAAAAACATCTGTTAGTCTTCAGGAACTTCATCTCCTTAGAGAAGAGAACTATTTCTAAATATCAACTATTGGAACAGATTTTACAGCCTGAGAGATCTCAATAAAACTTGTTTTCCAGTGGGAAATAAATAAATAAATATCAGCTACTGGTGGGCTACAATCTACCAATACCAATACTGGGCAGTCTGCAAGGGGACTGGATAATGGTTCTCAGAAGTGAAAGAAAAAAATGGGGCAGGTAATAGAAGTGTCCCCTCAAAAAAGTCTCAAAAAATATTAAATCCTACGGAACTTCTTAGTTTCAAAGTAGTAACTTATATAAGGACAAATAAGCTAGTAGATACATTGTTGACCTAACTACAAAGGCTTGTTGTCAACAAACTAGGCCAGAATTTTGCCTACTGGTATTAGCCAGTAGAAAGAGTACACTGATAGTTATGAATGTCACCAAGGAAAGAGAAGCTTGTAAAAGTCGTAAATACAGAATACTAACCATAGCATCAACTTTGTCAAATGTACAAGTGTAATATTTTCCGTTGCTTATAAAATACTCTTAAGTGTAAGGTTCTTATTCATTAGTCCATGATGAAAATTTAGCAAGGGAAAGGTGCATATTTTTTCACCTTTACAAAGATTGTTCCATCTCAACAGTGCTTTATTCAGCTAACTAAAAACTACTTTGCACAAATACAAAAGTTCTACTTTTCTCATCCTCCTCTCTTAGAGTCAATATGCTCCTTCAGGACCATTTCTGCAAACACATTTTTCTTTTCTTTTTTTTTTTTTTTTATTGTTGGGGATTCATTGAGGGTACAATAAGCCAGGTTACATTGATTGCATTTGTTAGGTAAAGTCCCTCTTGCAATCATGTCTTGCCCCCAGAAGGTGTAGCACACACCAAGGCCCCACCCCCCCCTCCCTTCTTCCCTCTCTCTGCTTTTCCTCCCCCCCAATAACCTTAATAGTCATTAATTGTCCTCATATCAAAATTGAGTACATAGGATTCATGCTTCTCCATTCTTGTGATGCTTTACTAAGAATAATGTCTTCCACTTCCATCCAGGTTAATACGAAGGATGTAAAGTCTCCATTTTTTTTAATAGCTAAATAGTATTC
>CAUYPK010034996.1:0-10000 GCA_963574355.1 Loris lydekkerianus | reverse complement strand
TGGCTTAAATAATTCCTCTGTTGGGAAAAAAATTACTTAGATTAAACACAGGGATAGACCAAAAGATCTATAAACATTTCAAAATTTTTTAAAAATCCTACAACTACTAAAAAACGGAGAGCATTTTCTCTTCTTTTGCCTTAGAGCAGACCACAGACAACAAACACAAATAAAAAAGAAGTCAACTTTAGAATGCTAATCTTACACAAAGCATTGGAAACAACATAAATGTCTAGCTGGTGAATGGATAAACAAAAATGTGGTACATCTATACAATGGAATATTATTCAGAAATAAAAAGGAAGTACTCATACAAGCTACCACTGGATGATCTTGAAGACCTTCATACATTTACAGAAAATGCCCAGAATGGGTGTATCTGTTAAGACAGAAGGAAGGCCGGAGGTTGCCAATGGCCTGGGGAGGGCAGGGTGGCAGATGGAAAGTGACTGCTAACAAGTATGGGATTTATTTGGGAGGTAATGAAAATGTGCTAAAATTAGATTGGGGTGACAGTTGCATGACTCTGAATATACCAAAAGCCATTAAATTATATACTTTAAATGGGTTAATTGTATTGTAGGTGAATTATATGTAAATAACACCATTTACCCCAAAAGGGCAGTAGTTTAAAGAGAAAAAATTTTCCTCCTAGAATGGCAAAAATCTTTCTCCATGGTGGAGATAAAAATGCTCTGCCACATACGAAGAGTCTGACAATTAACTTCATGAACTCATCCTAGAAAAGGTGCCACATTCCTCATTGCTTAATGTCACTATAGTCACCTTCAAAGTACTTCCCTTGGGAAGCTATTCACCAATGCCAGTGCTTAGCCCACCCTTCTAAGCAATTTTGGAAATCTCTTTCTGGAATGAACATTAGAGTTATCATCATATTCCCTTTGATATCCTGAATGTCATCAAAATGTTTTCCTTCACACCTGCGGTGTATCTTACAAGGGTATATGTGAACCTTAGTAAATGTAGAATCTAAATGTCTTAACACAATAACTAAGAAAATGCCAGGAAGGTTATGTTAACCAGTGTGATGAAAATGTGTCAAACTGTTTATAAAAACCAGTGTATGGTGCCCCATGATTGCATTAATGTACACAGCTATGATTTAATTAAAAAAAAAAAAAAGAGAGAGAGAGAGAAAAAAATGTTTTCCTTTAATATGTTTTTTATCTTTGGGTAAAGAAAGAAGTCATTGAGGGCCAGATAAGGTGATTAGGGAAGGTGTTCCAATACAGTTTTTTTTTTAGTGGTTAAAAACTCCCTCACAGACAGTGCTGTGTGAGCTGGTGCATTGTCATGGTGCAAAAGCCATGAGTTGTTGGCCAAGATTTTCAGTTAATATTTTCCTAACTGGTTCTCTCTCAATGTTTACTTGGTCTGTGATGCTTCTACAGTCAGCCAATGATTTTGACACTCAATTTGCAATGTTTTCATCAGTTCTGCTCATTACTTGCTGTGCTGACCTCTCTTTATCAGTGACATTTTCTCTCCCCTCAGAAAAACATGTAATCTATCATCTAATTCATTTGTACACTGACATTTTCTTCGTGACATTAACCCCATGAACTTTGACTATCATATCCTTGACTTCACTTCCACTCTTCCCAAGTTTAACAAGAAATTTGATGTTTGTTTGTTGCTCTAACTCAAGCTCCAACATTCTCATGATGTCACCAAAACAGGCAACAATAACAAATGCCACTCAGCAAGACACTACCACACGTCAACACAAAGAACATAGCTGCAAGACACTGATATATCAAGGTTATGAAACCTTATTGAGCTGTTTGTACAGTGCTGTAAGAGCGTGGTGGCAAGTTTGTGAACTTAATTTGCAAACTTTCATGTGTTCTAAAAAACTATGTGTTGTCTTAATGAAATTAAAATTTATTTCTGTTATTCTTGTTAAATCTGGTAACCTAGACCTGTGATTATTTATTTTTTTAAGAAATATATGGTGCTTTTTATAAAGAGCTCAGAGCAGTTGACAAAAAAAACAGGTTAGGCGTAGCTGAGAAGGAGTGAAATTTGTTCCAAGCCCTAAGTCACCCATTCATTTACTCAGTTCTCCATCTACTCACATTGGGCAAGACACAGGTAATACTGTAGTAAGAAGGATAGACTCCCAGCTAGGAATCTGGTAAGGAAAATAAGTAAAAATTAAAGTGTGATAAATGACAAAGGATGGGAAGAAGACAGCAAGTGAAGCAGCAAAGTCAGAAAATCCCAGAGAGAGCAAAAGTCCAGTCAAGACTCAGAGATCAAGAACATGGCTAGTTCATAAACAGAAAGAAATTCCATGTGAAAAAAATACAGAAAGTACAGAATGGAAAATAGAGTGTTTTAAAGAAGTATAGAAAAACCAGATTATGGAGGGGTTAGACTTCAATGTTTAAAGCAGTGTTAAGTTCCCAGAAAAATTAAGCAGAAAATAAAGTCCCCAAATGTACTCTGCTCCTAACAATACACACAGCCTTTCCCATGTTTGATATCTCACATCAAAGGGGTACATTTGTTACAATTGTGGACGTGGACCTATGCAACACATCATTATCACCCAAACTTCATAATTTTCATCCTGGTTCACTCTTGACATTGTACACTATTATACCGGTTTGGGAAAATGTATAATGGCACATATTCACCAGGATAGCATACCAAGGAGTTAAATACCCTAAAAATCCTCCATGCTCCGCCAATTCATCCATCCCACCCCTACCCCCCCACTAAGCCCTGGAAACCACTGATCTTTTTACTATCTCCATAGTTTTGTCCTTTCTAAAATGTTACACAGTTGGGAGTCATATATAAGGGAGCTTCTTCACGTTGTTTTTTTTTACTCAGTAATACACTAAAAGTTTAGGGTTCCTTCACGTCTCTTTACAGTTTGATATCATTTCTTTCTACTGCTGAATATTTAGTGCTGAACAGTAGCTCATTGTCTGGATGTACCCATGGGGGGTTTCCTTGATTTTGCAAGAGCCTCGAGCCTTTACTTAGTCCAGTCTACCTGCTGGATAATCTTGGTCTGCCAACAGTGTATGTTTCATAGTATTGAATGTTCAAGAAGACAATAAAATAAAAGTTTCATCACACTTACTGGATTTAGAGACATTCATAATGATAAATTTAACAGGTTTAGATAAAGATATTGGTCAAAATAAAGACTGAAATTAGTTGTAGACAAAATGGGAACTAGATCAAAAAGGCAATGGAATGGAGACAATATACACAGTACTTTCAAGGAATTTGGCTGTGGAGCAAAGGAGAGAGTAGACTGGAACATGAGCTTGAAAGTCTATTTTCTTTTGGTTTTTATGCTTTCAGCTCTTATAATTTATAAAGCCTTTTTCCAAAGCTTGTTGAGGTATAATAACAAATAAAAATTGTGTATATGTAATATGTACAACATGATGTTTGGGGGGGAGGGTTGTTTTCCCCCCCCCCCACTCCTCTTGAAGCAAGAGGAACTGTACACAGCTAAATTTTAACTGTGTATATTAATGCATTTATGAGGTACAATGTGCTGATTTGATATAAAATGTAGAAAGTTTACATCAAACTGGTTAACATAACCATCACCTCACTTATTTATTTGTTGTGGTAAGACATTTATACTCTACTCTCTAGTTTTGAAATGTACCATTGCACTGTGTGTACAACATGATGTTTTGATATACACATACATTGTGAAATGATTACTACATTCAAGCTAATTAATATATCCACCACCTCACATGGTTACTATGTTTGTGTGTCGTGAGAACATTTAAATCTACTGTTTTGTCAAATTTCACGTATACAAAACAGTACTATTAACTATGGTCCCATTGATCTCCACAACTTATTCATCCTGCATAACTGAAATTTATTTCCTTTGACTAACATCTCCCATTTTTTTCTCACCTCACCCCATCTCCAACCCTTGGCAACCACCATTCTACTTTCTGCTTCTGTGAGTTCAACTTTTTAAAATTCCACATACAAGTGAGATCATGCAGTACTTGTCTTTCTGGGGGCCTGGCTTCTTTCTCTTTGCATAATGTCTGCCAATTTTGTGCATATTGTCACAAATGCCAGGATTTCCTTCTTTTTTAAGTTTGAATAATATTCCATTGTATGTATATACATTTTTCTTTATTCATTCATATTCATTCATCCTCTGTGGACACTTATATTGATTCCATACCTTGGCTATTGTGAACAATGATGCATTGAACATGAGAGTGAAAATATCTCTTTTGTCTTTTGGATAATAGCCATTCTGACACGTGTGAGATGATATCTCGTTGTGGCATTGATTTGCATTTTCCTGATGATTAGTGATTTTGAGCATTTTTTTCAAGTATCTGTTGGCCATTTATATGTCTTCTTTTGAGAAATGTCTTTGTAGGTTCTTTCCCCATTTTGTAATCAAGTTGTTCATTTTTTGCCAGTGAATTGTTTGAGTTCTTAGAAGAGTTTTCAATGGAACAATCTTGAGGGTATTTAAATGCTGATCACAAGGTACTGAGGTCTGCAGAAAGTGGAAGAAGAGAAGAACGAGAAGGAGGAAGTGGGGGAGGAGGAGAAGGAGAAGCAGAGGAAGGAGGTGGAAGAGGAAGAAGGAGGAAGGGAAGGGGAAAGAGGAGAAGAAGGATAAGAAGAAGAGAAAGAATACAAAAATTTAAAAGTATTTGGCTTAACAGATTTACTTTCTTATGAAATAATTGCCCAAGTATAAAAGGGAAAATGAAGCAGTCAAAATTCAAAAGTGAAGGGTGAAGAAATAGGCTGCTAGACAGAATAGGGAAGTTGACTAAGAGTCATCTGTGGCTGGGAAAGATAGACAACAGGATAAAATACTACCAATGCAGCTCTTCTTTTCACTGAGTAGATGCTCTGAAAGTAAAATGAGACTATGAGGCCAGTGTGTGTCTGTCTGTATGTATGTATATATATATATGTATATATATATATTTATATATATGTATATATATATTTATATATATGTATATATATATATATTTATATATATGTATATATATATATATATATATCTCCATACACACACACACTCCACCAATGATAGAAATATAATTTAACACCACTTACGATGTATTATAAAGATACAAACAAAAATGACTCCATATATACAAGAAAAAAATCACTCATTCAATGAACAATATGCCAGAATGAGAGTCTAGGAAAATCAACTGCTGCCACTCAACTGTTTATGAATTCAGAGAATCAGGTTTAATTTACCAATCGTTTACAATTCCATTATCCACAGCTAAATGCTAGAAGCATTGATCTGAATAATCTAAAACAACAGATAATCCAAAGTGATTTAAATTAGGTTTTAAAAAACATATTTACATTAAATTTACATTTTTAATTTGCCTTGCGTAGGTAAATATTAAAACTAGCTTAAATTGTCTGAGAAAATATTCAGTGATGTCAGGAATTAGAAGACAATTAGAGTTTAGAGAAAATCCAGAGATTAACTATTAGCAAAAAGAAAAGAAAAGAAAACAAGTCCTCTCAATTGTATTGAGATAAACTTCTACCAGAGCTTTCTTTCTCCTATTATAAAATAATTAATAAAGAAATGATCTCTAAATTTCCAGAACCAGAGCTTTTTCCCTTGTCAACCTGATCTCACTCTCACCCTCAGCTGAATTTTGATTTGAACTCTAAGTACATTTCTTCCAACACCCAGGCTAGTTAAATTACTTCACAATAAAAAAATAGTTCCACCAGGGCAGCACCTATGGCTCAAAGGAGTAGGGTGCTGGCCCCATATACCAGGGGTGGTGGGTTCAAATCCAGCCTTGGCCAAAAACTGCAAAAAAAAAAAAAAAAAAAAATAGTTCCATTATTGGATAGAGATGTAGCCAAGACATGTGGCTAATTCTAATGTAATCATGTTCCTCTTACATCTTTCACCTACTCATTCATTCGGTCAATCTTAGCCATCATTCAAGTACTGAGCTTATGTGTCAGGGACTGAGTGAACTTCTAACATCACAATCACCAATTAAAAGCTATATGATATAATGATATTATAATAGTCATAATGACATAACTATTATGATAGTTATGTTCTATAAGGAAAGGTACTAGACTACCCACTTAGTAGACTAAGTCTGGTGTTAATTTACGAATAGTTCCCCCAAAAATGATCTTTGAGGGTAATTCTTAACAAAAGTGGAGAAGGACCAGGAGCGGCAGATCGTACCTATAATCCTAGCACTCTGGGAGGCAAAAGTGGCTAGATTGCTTGAGCTCAGGAGTTCAAGGCCAGCCTGAGCAAGAGTGAGGCTGGTCTTAAAAAATAAAATACAACTAGCTGAGCATTGTGGCACATGACTGTAATCCCAGCTACTTGGGAGACTGAGGCAAGAGGATCACTTGAGCCTAAGATTTTGAGGTTGCTATGAGCTATCATGAAGCCACGGCACTCTATGCAGGGTGACAGAGTGAGACTCCATCTAAGAAAAAAATAAAATAAAATAAGGTAGAGAAGGAGAGAGATTGGTAAGGATAGTAAGAATAAGGGATCAGTTTGGACAAAAAGGAGAAAAATGTCAAGATGTGATACATTCTCTAGCTGGAATACATAGGTTGTGTTGTGGAGAGACTGTATGTCAAGGTAAGGATATGGATCATATTCTAATGGTTATGAAGATTCACTAATGGAAATTTTAGAATGATGTGATGAGATACATGTTTCAGAATGACTGCTCTAGAAGGATTTGAGGGATTTGGGAAAAACATGAAACAGGTAGATGAACTAGGGAGTCTGATTAAGCAGAAGCAGTAGAACTGGAGGGCCGAAATCAAGAAATATTAAAGGGACAAAAACCACAGACTTAGTGTCTGGTGAAGGTGGGGCAATGATAGGAGGTAAGGAAAGATCAAAGTTAACTCTAAAGTTTCTAGTTTGAACATGTAATGAAAATTGGCATTACCTCTCACTAAATTAGAGATTGTAGCAGGAAAAAACAATGTTTGAGCAGAAGGCAATGAGTTCATATGTGGAGATGCTGAGGGATATCCTTGTAGAGGTAATTACTAAGTGAATCAATTAAATAGACAGGTCAAAAGTAGAGATATATATTGAAAATCCCATAATATAGGTGGGTGTTGATGAAGACATAGCTCATAGTGAGAGGAACTAAGAGGAACAGCAGAGAAAAGGCAAAAACAAAACGAACAGATGAAATCAAAGACCTGTACACATTATGCCAACTAAAATATAATAAACATCCTACACAGCAAGGATGGAAGGGTTACGGCTAAGATAAAGTTCAACCTTTCTTTAACTCAATCAACTCACTCTGGTAGTTCCATTCAAAATAATTTTAAATTTTTAGTTTTTTTCTTGACGTTACTTAAGTATGTTATGCTTCTTAATTTTTACTGTAAATATATATATTTAATATGTATTTTTAAAATATATATATTTATATATATTTTTAAAATTCATATATTTTTATATGTATGTTTGATATATATAGTTAATGTTTAACTGTATATATCGTATGTATGGCATATATATGTCATATATATGTCAATAGCTCCTAATTTAAAGGAATTAGGTTGATAAATACATGCTTAACTTTTTATTTCAAGATCCTGACTCTATCTGTATATCACTTAATATTTACATGATGCTATATTCAGTGACACCCATTGACAGAGAAGAGTGAAGTACAATGTTGTAGAACGCCCTGTGGTGTACTGCAAATGTACATTCAAATTCCTCCTATTTTTATAAGCACACTCCTACACAATGCGATTTTTCTCCCAGCAGGAGAGAATCTTTACCCCACTTCTTGAATCTTAGGGTGGTTTTGATTTTGTTTGGTTTGGCTCTATAGTTGGTTTGGTCAGAGGGCTATTAGCAAACATGATGCAGGCAGAACCTTGAAAGGGGCTCATACCCTTGAGCTTGCCCTCTCTCACTCCCAGCAAACTACCATGTGGGCGGGCCCAAGGGAGCCCTTACCCATGAGGATAAGAGACCTCATGGAACACAAATTATTCATCTTAGCTAAAGGGCCCTTGATCTAACCAAACTTCTGTCCAAGAAACCTGCAAATAAAATCATCTCAGACTATCCAAACTCCGTTTGAGCTGCTAGCTAACTATAGAGATTAGCCAAACTGCTTCAGAATAGAAGGGCCACCCACTGACCCAGAAATTGTGATCAAATTAAATTATTATTTTAAGTCATAATGTTTGAAGCTAATTTGTTATGCAACAATGAGTTCCACCTTCTCGAATTTATAAGAAGTCATTTAATTTGCCTTAAGTAGTTTCTAAATTATAATCTTTGATTAATGAAGAAAACCTCACAGCAGGCAACCTTTAGCTCTTCTGCAACTTCCGCAAGAGAAACATACTACTCTCCTAAGCAGGTTTCAGAGGGCATAGACTATAATCATGATGATTTAGTATTTTGCATTTTGAGCATTATTAACAAGCTGGATCAAGACTGGGTAGAGACAAGCAGTTCTAACAAGTTTTCACCCTGTAGCTACAAATCTTTAAACCTCGTAATGATAAAGAAGGCACACAATGGAGGTTTTTTTTTAATCCAAATAATACACCGATACTTATCACTGACCTTTTATTTTATTCTTGCTTAAAATCAAATAGAATAGATGTCCCTAAAACTATTTTGAGAAGGATGCCACAGAGGTTTTTCAAGAAAACTTGGATAAAAGTATTTCATAATGTATACTACTATTGCCACAAAAATCCATTAAGATTCTTTCAGGTTACTAATCTCACAAGTTAAAACTAGTCTTCATAAGATAATTATGGACAAAGGTCATGAAGTATTCATCTTTGTATTGACCATACTATCTCTGGTGTGGGAAGCTCCTTACTCCTTGTAAGTATCTGTTGAATGGGTGAATGATTAATGGGCTAACTGTATTGTTTCGGGCTTTACTATCTGCGGTGGTTATACATGAGGAGATGTGATTTGACCCATGATATAACTGACTCGGTATAATTAATGCATCATTTCATAAGGAGGTTCAACTGCTATTCTGCTTATAAATGAAACCATACTAATGACTCAGAAAAAAAAAATCTCAACTAAGAGATCTCTCTGTGAAAGTTACATTTATCAATTTCTACCCAGTTTCTATGATAAATTACATTGTTCTTTCTTTTTTTTTTTTTTTTTATTAAATCATAGCTGTGTACGGTGATGTGATCATGGGGCACCATACAATGATTTTATATACCATTTGAAATATTTTCATCACACTGGTTAACACAGCCTTCCTGGCATTTTCTTAGTTATTGTGTTAAGACATTTAGATTCTACATTTACTAAGCTTCACATGTACCCTTGTAAGATGCACCACAGGTGTAATCCCACCAATCACCCTCCCTCCGCCCATCCTCCCCCCTCCCTCCCCTCCCTCCCCTCCCTCTCCCCCTTCCCCATATTCTTAGGTTATAACTGGGTTATAGCTCTCATATGAAAGCCATAAATTAGTTTCATAGTAGGGCTGAGTATATTAGGTACTTTTTCTTCCATTCTTGAGATACTTTACTAAGAAGAATATGTTCCAGCTCCATCCATTTAAACATGAAAGAGGTAAAGTCTCCATCTTTGTTTAAGGCTGCATAATATTCCATGGTGTGCATATACCACAATTTATTAATCCATTCGTGGATCGATGGGCACTTGAGCTTTTTCCATGACTTAGCAATTATGAATTGGGCTGTAATAAACATTCTGGTACAAATGCCTCTGTATAATATGATTTTTCGTCTTCTGGGTATATACCTAGTAGAGGAATTATAGAATTCAGTGGCAGATCTATTTTTAGACCTCTAAGTGTTCTCCAAACATCTTTCCAAAAGGAATGTATTAATTTGCATTCCCACCAGCAGTGTAGAAGTGTTCCCTTTTCTCCACATCCACACCAACATCTCTGGTCTTGGGATTTTGTGATATGGGCTAATCTTACTG
>CAUYPK010034993.1:12500-14056 GCA_963574355.1 Loris lydekkerianus | reverse complement strand
CGTCATGGGGATACAAACATCAATGGTTTGGTCCCTGTCTTAGGTTGACTGAACGCAGAGTGATCTTACCCATCTTTGGGTACTATGAATGTAATCCACCGTGCAGCCTCTCCATATCCTGTCTTAGGTTGTCCCAGCTTTGAGAGTCTTACCCATCGTTGGTGCTATGGAGGGCGGTGAAGAATAATAGTTAGATTCTTAGTTAATGAGCCGGTGATATTGGACCTCAACCTGATTTAACTGCCTCTAACCTTTTTTAAGGGTACAGGGCCCAAAGGTGAAGGGTAAAGAAGGGTAGCAGGGGAAGGAAGAGCAAAGAGAGGGAAGGAGGGAGGGGAGTGGGGCTTTGGTGTGTACCACACTTTTTGGGTGCAAGACACGACTGTAAGAGGGACCTTACCTAAAAAATGCAATCAGTGTAACCTGGTTTATTGTACCCTCAATGAATCCCCAACAATAAAAAATAAAGGAAAAAAAAATTTTTTTTGCTAAAAAATAATAAAATAGGGAGGCACCTGTGGCTCAAAGGAGTAGGTGACAGCCCCATATACTGGAGGTGGTGGGTTCAAACTCAGCCCTGGCCCAAAACTGCAAAATAAATAAATAAATATAATATAATAAATAATAAAATACTTTGCTAAGATAAACATTTTGTATTTTCTGTCTAAAAATACCTTCCAGAATTTGATAATAAAACATTAAGTAGCCAAAAGCCATGATTCAACAGACTTTATATGTAAAACAATTCACATTGATTGGAGTTGTATTTTATCTCAAGATTAAATAAACTAATGCTATGCAACCAGTACTGCCATTGCTGCAGGACTGGTACCCAATAGCAAAATAAATAAATAAATAAATAAATAAATAAATAATGAAGACTATTTGGAGGAAGGGCAAACTAAAATCCCCCTTTTGAGCCCCTACATTATAAAAGGTATCCATCCACTCAACAAAAATCTTTGCACCCACTTAATATTTCAAAATGTTTTAAAAAGTTTAAAAAGTCATTCTCATGAGACTAAAAGTAAGAAAGAACTATTTCTTTCTTCCTTTATGGAAGAAAGGTAAAAATTGATACAATTTAAACTATTTTATAAAGAATTTTTTTTGCATTTCCAAATAATGGTTTCTTCAACTTCAATGTCTACATATACACTCAAGACAGGAGTTATTTTGTTTGTTTGTTTTAGAAAACTCATCATCATGTCCTGCATAAGTGATGCTAAAAAGCATATTAATATTTTTTATGACATCCATTGTTTGGTTTTCAGCTTTTTGTTGTCTACTTGAAAAATACAAAATGCACCCTAATTTGACACACTGTTTTAATCTAACATTAATTCACTTATTTGTATAGCAAATCAAAACTGTTATTCTTCCACATGTTGGCAGATTTTCTCTGTGTTAGATAGACCCTTTTGATCTTGAGATTTGAAGAATGAAACTACAGACCACTCAGACAAGTGAAAGGACAGATTTTATTGATGGAGAATGAAGTAGATAAGAGGAAGAAGGTCAACATAATCCCTGTCAGGAGAGCTGAGATGCGGGGA
>CAUYPK010034993.1:0-10000 GCA_963574355.1 Loris lydekkerianus | reverse complement strand
ACTTCCTATATATTTTCTATTAGTACGTCTATAGTTTGGGGTTGTATGTAATTATTTTGAGTCAACTTTTGCAATACTGAGATATACAGATCTCATCTCATTCTTCTGCACATAGATATCAACTCTCTGAGAACCATTTATTGAAGTATTAAAAGAGTGTCTTTTCCCCACTTTTCATAGTGGGTGTCTTTGTCAAAAATCCATAGGATGTGTATTGTGTTTCCTTGACCCATGTGTCTCTTATCCTACCAATATCATCAATCCTACCAATCCTCCTCTCCTACCAATATATCAATCCTCTCCTACCTGTTTAGGTAAAAATAGTCTTTCAGAAATTTTTGAAGTAGGGTAGTAAGAAGCCTTCAGCTTGATTTATTTTCCTCAAGACTTCTTTCGCTATTCTGGGGTCTTTTTTGTTTTTTGTTTTGTGGTTCCACAAAAAATTTAGTATTGTGTTTTTCGATTTTTTTGAAGAATAACATTGGTATTTTGAAAGAGATTGAATTGAATCTGTAGATTGCTTTGGGTAGAATGGTCATTTTTAACATTATTAATTATTTTGTTCCATGAGAATAGGATATCTTTTCATGTTTTTTAAAATTTTTTCCTCTTTAATTTATTTCATTAGTATTTAAAATTTTTCTTTGTAGAGTTATTTTGTCTCCTAATTTTTCCTGAGGCATTTTGAAATTTTTGTAGATATTACAAATGGATATGCCTTCTTAATTTACCTCTGATTTTTTTACTCTTGGTGTACAAAAACACTACTGATTTTTTATATGTTGGTTTTATATTCTGCTACTTTACTGAATTTGTTTAATAGTTCCAAGTTGTTTTTTTTTTTTTCATGGATTCATTAGATTTTTTCTGAATATAAGATTATATTACCTGCAAAGAGAAAAAAAATAAGAACAATTTGGATGCTACTATATTATTGTCTGGACTAATTCCTCTGGCAAGAAATGTGCTGAATAGGAGTTGTGAAAGTGGGTATCTGTCTCTTGTTCCTGTTCATAAATAAAATGTTTTTCAGTATGATGTTAAAAGTAGATAGACATCATGTACAAACATTACTATATTGAAATATGTTCTTTCCATGCCTAATTTAAGATTATTTATCATGAAAGGATTTTAAATTCTATGAAATACTTTAACTGCGTCTATTAAGATGATCATATGACTGTTCATATTCACATCACATTCTGTTCATATGATGAATTTCACTTATAGATTTGCGTACGTAGAACCATTTTTGCAACCCTGAAATTAATTCCATTTGACCATTACTTTGCTTTGTTCTTTTATTTTTTTTTTTTTATTGAGACAGTTTCACTTTGTCAACCTTGGTAGAGTGCTGTTACATCACAGCTCACAGCAATCTGCAACTCCTGGGCTTAGGTGATTCTCTTGCCTCAGCCTCCTGAGTTGCTGGGACTACAGGCACCTGCCATAACACCCAGCTATTTTTTTGTTGCAGTTTGGCCAGGGCTGGGTTTGAACCTGCTACCCTTGGTATATGAAGCCGGCAACCTACCCACTCAGCCAGAGGCACCACCCTGTTATCTTTTTAAATTTTTTTTTTTTTATTCAGTTTGTTGTTATTTTATTTAAGAATTTTTGTGTTCATGTTTATAAATTATACTACCTTGTAGTTTTCTTTATTATGTATGTCTTTGGTTTTGGTTTGGGGCTACTTTTGGACTTATAGAATGAATGAAGAGAAATTCCATCCTTTTCAATATTTTGAAATAATTTTGGAATAATTGGTACAGATGTTTGATAGAATTTGGCAATAAAGACATCCTGTAGGATTAGGCTTTGTTTTTGTTGTTGGGGTGGCTTTTTATCAGTGACTCAGTCCTGTTGCTTGTTATAAATCTGTTCAGGTTTTCTATTTCCTCCTGGTTCAATTTTTGTATATTGCAAATGTCCAGAAATTTATTAATTTATTCTAGGTTTTCCAATTTGTTAGGTTATAGTGTTTCAAAATAGTCTATGATGATCTTTTGTATTTCTGTGGTATCAGTTGTAATGTAAACTTTTTTGTTTCTGATTTTGTTTGTTTAGATGCTGAGAGTGGGATATGGAAATGTTCAACTAATCTTTTCTGGTATGTAAGGTTGCTGCACCAAAAATCTGCTATTATTTTCATGCTGGCTCCCTTACATGTAAATTTATGCCTTTTTCTTGCTGATTTTAGAACTACTTCTGCATCTTTGATCTTTGACAGTTTGGCTATGATGTGTGTTGGGCAAGACCTTTATGGATTGTATGTATTTGAGTATCTGAGATTTCAGCAAGTGAATGTGTAAATTTCTTACAAGACTTGGGAATTTTTCAACTACTATTGCAATGAACAGGTTTTCCATCTTTCCCCGTCCATTCTTCTAAAACACCCCAGATTTGAGTATTTGTTTGGTTTATGATGTGCCATAGGTCACAAAGACATCCTTCATCCTTTTTTATATATTTATTTTGGTCTCGCTGGGTTATTTTAAAAGACCTGTGTTTAAATTCTGAAATTCTTTCTTCTATTTCATCTATTTCAGTGGTTCTCAACCTTCCTACTGCCACGGTTCTTTAACACAGTTCGTGTGGGTCATGACCCACAGGTTGAGAACCACTGATCTATTCTATTGTGGCTCTCAATTATATTATTTATTTCATTTGTTGAATTCTTCATTTCCAGGATATATGTTTATCTTTTTTTTAAATATCTGTTTATTAAATTTTGCATTCAGGTTCTGAATTGTTACTCTGATTTCTTTGTATTTTTTATATGTGTTCTTTTATATATCACTGAACTTCTTTATATTATTCGAATTCTTTTTCAGCCATGGTGTACCTTGTTTATTCATTGAAATCTGTTGCTAGAGAATTATTGTCCTCTAAAGATGTTAAGTTTCCTTATTTGTTTTATATTTATGGTATCTTCACCTTGACATATATGCATCCAGTGTATAGTCATCTCTTCCATTTGCGAGGATTAGTTTTCATAATGGAAGAGTTTTGCCTATAGATATATCCATAGTGTTGGTTGAGTAAGGCCCTTCATATTTGATTTGGGGTACATGTTAGAGTGAAGGCTCTCTGTTATTTCTTTGGATGTAACCAGCATCAGTGGCATCCTGTGATTTCTCCAGTTTCTTATGCTGTAATTGTTAGTGGAGGTTATTATAGTGAAGGTATTGTGAGGTTTTGCTAGGGATAGGAATGAGATGTGGGTTGGTTCTCACGCCACAGTGGTGATGACAATGGGCTGAATGTGCCTCCTTGGGGGTCCTTGAGTTGTGTCTGCTGAAACCAATTCTACCAGATCCAGGCAGGCCAGTTCCAGGATTTCCAGTCAGCATGCTTAGCTGCCAACAGTGACAATGGTGGGTCATGTGGGTAGGTGGATCCTTGGCTCCCTGAGCAGCTGGTATTGACAACTGCAGTAGTGATGGCAGGCCAGACTTCAGGCTCTCAAGTAGAATACACTGTTACAGCTATGATGGCAACAAGCTGGGATGGCCAGTTCCTAGGCCCCAGATGTCTAGTACAAATGGGTGCTGGCAGTAGGGGTGCCAAGAGGTATAGGCTACTCCTCAGAGCCTCTAATGGTATATACATGCATAGAATGTGGTGGTCCAGATGAACTGATTGCAGGCCTCTGGAGAGATGTAGGCAACAAAGGTATGTGTTCTAGGCCAGTTATTAAAATCTAATTATGCATGTGTGCCAGAAACAACAGGCAGAGAGTATCATTTCCCAGGTTCCAGGACAGTGCACTCAAGTGCCAGAAGGGTCAGTGCTAGGCAACTTAGACATTACAGTGGTGAGCATGGGCAAAGGCTATGGTGAGTGGGGCAGGGAATTCGTTAGGCCACCAAATGGGTGTGGGTACTAGTGTCAGGCCAACTAAATTTTTCATCAGGCCTCTTGAGGGAATACAAACACTCCTAGGGCTGCAGATGTGGTGGAACAATCCCTGGGTGCTTGGGTGTTTGCTCAGACATGGGGGATTGGGGAGTTGGCACCCAGAGTGCTAGTCTTGTCTTCAGAATACCCAATTTTGCTTATGGTCCTAGGCTATGGTAGATGATGTGGGTGACTTCATGCTCAGGTGCCAGTGGCTGGTGGACTGGTTCCTTTGTCTCTTAGTGGCATACTTTCATATCCAGGCAGTGTGAGTATCTTAATAATAATAATTTGAAAGGTTTTTTTTGCTAATCTTCCCAAACTAGTTTTATCTTTAGTGAATGTTCTTATTATTTTTAGTTTGGATGCAGGGTTTCATATTCCTTACTGTTTACATGTGCTTTGGTTTTTCTGTTTAAACTGATTTTGGTAGAGAAGATTTAGTTTGGATTTTTTTGTTTTCTTTTTTTCCTGTCCATGTTTACTAGTTCTGTGATTTTGTCATTTTGTCCACAAAACTCACCTTCCCTTATCACCACTGCAGAATACTGAAATAGAACTAAGTCTTAAAAGAGTTTTGGGGCATATCCTGATGTATTTTATTATATTATAGTAACATAAATCCCAATTATGAATAATTTATTGTTTCACAATTAGTGATTTTGCTTTTATAGTAAAAAGTGTTCTTACTTTTATAGCAATAAATTCTATTTATTTATTTATATTTCACTGATTTTTTCAATGCCTGCTAAATAGCAAGTATTCTTCTAGACATTGAGCTACCAGTGTCTGGAAATCCAGAGAAATCAACATCTTGCTCCAATGTAGACTACAGCATGATGGAATATAATACATATTAATTAAACAATGATACAAGTATATAATTACAAAACATGTTAAGAGGTAAATGAGAAAAATATAGCAAATGATGAGGACATTTGCTACGGCAATATGATCTACACATGGTAGTCAGATAGCCTGCATAGATTTTTCATAGTTTCACATAGTATTTTATATAGTAGTTATCATATATTGTAAGTATATTCTTTGGTCTTATAATTATTAGAGGCAAGAGCCTCATAAATGATTTTTATAACATTATTAATATAAGCATTTATTTTCAATATTTGTTTTTGAGAAATAGTATTATTCCTGTTTATAACATAATTTTTCTTAGAATTTATTACATGCCAGATGTCTACATTATATTCTTTTATGTTGTTATAGCCCCATTAGAATTGAATTAAAGTCTTATAACTGTAATATATTTTAGGATTATAAATAATGTCTCCTCAAATATGTATCCTGCAATACATTATAATTAGGTAAATCACCTGTTGAAAGTCTTCTTTCCTATAAAAAAGTCAAAATCTCCTACAGATGAGATATGATTTTTATTAGAGAGTTTAATAAATAAGATACTATCAAGAGAATTCCAAAGAACTCTGAAACATGTTTTGAAAACTTATTAACTACTCCTCAAAATGAGAAATATCTTAGATTTCTATAGCTAACTTCACCATTTGCTTCAATTTTTTTTCTTCTAAACTGCAGATGATTCAACAAGAATAATTTTTAGCTTTTATTGACTGGTATCAGTCTTTATGCTCTGTCTTGAACTGCTGATGAGATAAGCTACATTATACATTATGCATAAGCTATAAACTACAAGTCCAAAAACTCTTTACAGTTTGTAAACTAATAGCTACAAAGAATATTTCTGTTTTAACATAATTTGAAGAATATGAGTAATCACTATTTGAGAAGAAAAGTATAGCAAATGAGTGTAGCAACTGATGAGATATCACAGAAACAAAATTATTGACCTTACAGGAATAATTTTGGGCTGTAGAATAATGTCCAGCAGGCCAATGTACTGAACATATTTCACATTTGATTACAACTATAAACCCAAAGATCTAAAATGATCAATGAATCCCAGCATTAAACACAATCAAAATATACAAGGGTGCTTTATAATCAATTTGTTCAAAACTAGTAATAAAGAGAAAATATTGGGAGGATGGGTGGAGGGAGGGTGATTGATGGGATTACACCTGTGGTGCATCTTACAAGGGTACATGTGAAACTTAGTAAATGTAGAATATAAATGTCTTAACACAATAACTAAGAAAATACCAGGAAGGCTATGTTAACCAGTGTGACGAAAATATGTCAAATAGTCTATATAACCAGTGTTCAGTGAAGGACATGTCTCCTCTTTGTAGTATAGAAAATTCAACCACATATTAGTGCTATAACTAATTCAATGTTCTTAAATTTTACACAACTTTTTTATTAATGAATTGTTGATATCCAACTGCGAAGCTGATAGTTACTACTAGGCTGATATTTAATTACATAAAATATTCTAAGGTCAATAGTATCTCTCCAAATCAGAGTCTTCTCCAAGTAAGACTGAACTACAGAAGCCAATGGCAAACTTTCATGGCCTTTCAATTTAATAATAAAAATGTAAGGAATCTATTTGAGTTGTTTGCTAATCGCCACATTATTTTTCTGTGGCATTAAAATTTATATGAGATAATGGATAAAATTTCTATTATCACTACTCAGCAAAAGATTAAGTGTGAAAGTTCTTAAAATATAACCGGAGGAAACATCAAATGAAGGGAATAAAAAGGGTTAACTTAAAATTTTCCTAAGGTGACATTAAAATATTTTAAAATTTATTATTACATGTCTTGATATCTAAAGGTCCAATTCAAGTCTTTTGTTCTGGAGGGCACAGACTGTAAACTGACGAAGAAAAATTATTAAAAATGACTGTAATGAAAAAAGTCTTTTTCATAGTATGTCTATGATTTGTGAAGTTATCCTTCTAGGTACTTGAAGATTATTACATAGCAAGACATTCTCATTATAGATAACCATGAAATACACTGCTTAAAGAAAGACATATCGTAGCACTGGGTAAAAACACTAAAAATTTCCAGCTAAATTTGCCTATTTCAAAAAAGAAATAAAAGCATTTCTAATAGCAAAACACATCTCAAACAGAAAGTAAAACAATCGGTCTCCTCCTTTATAAATGCCATTGGTTGTGCATGATGCATCTTATAATTTGTGACTTTTCTGCCAATGATAATACTCCTGTTACTAAATATTGTACTCACTGTATTAAGAAAATACTCTGATTGTTTTATTTTTTATTCTGATTCAGCATCCTAATCCCACTGTTACTTTTCTTATTACTTTCATCTTAAACTCCCAGTCATCCCTCTCCAAAGTATGCTAAAAATATTCTAAGAATCTTTGGGGGAAATGTTCTTAGGTCATGGATTTCTTTACTGGGAAAAACTTACCTACATTATTAATGATCACAATGTAATTAAATCAAAACCATTTACACTTTTAATTTGAATTTGTATTACTTCATAATTAACCCAAATGGAGGATAAGGTAATTAATTTTTCAGGAAACCATTTCACTGCATAAAGTTAAATATCAATTAATATGTGTAATAAATTGCCAGTAGTGTTTTGAAAAATTAATTTGCTCCCAAACTTTCAGAGCAGCTGAAATTTTGTGTCATCTCAATGTCAAGTAATTCACAAGTAAAACATAGAGTGAATTTAATTACAATCATCACTAAGAATATAATTATGGTTCTACCTAGCATTTCATATTTGAGCCTATACCTAATTTTTAAGTTATAACTGGAAAAACCCTAGAATATACTATTAATTATTCTAGGTATGAAATTGTGATTTAAAATATATTATTTGGAGGGTACATATTTTAGATGCCATGTTCTTAAAAAAAATACAGAATCTTTGGTATCCAAAGAATATAACTAATTCATCTAGTAATATTAATAAAAAAGCCAAGGTTATACAAATGAAAGGTAAAAAAAAAATTCAATCTTCTAAAAAAATCCTAAGGGAAAAACGGCGGCAGACTTGCTTACCTTGTCTCCCACCTTACCCTCCGCACACACACCCCAACAGAAAATATAATGGACTTTCTAAAGTCCACAGTGATTAGATAAAACTAACAACTTCCATGTTTCTTCCTTAGAGTTTCTATGGAAACTCATATTTGACTAGTCATTTTGGTAAGCTGCACTCTTCTTTAGAGGAGTCATTACTGGTCTAAATATGGATTAAGAATAGTTTTTCTTTTCTTTTACTTAAAGATAGAATTCATCACCTTTCAAATTATCTTTTAGTTTCTGTGCAGCTGATGAAGGTAAGTCTAACATTTGTAATGCAGTATGACAAATACAAAATAAACAAAAGCTGTTATTCTAATAGTTGGCCCTAATTGCTGAGATATATTTCCTATATATTTTTTTCTCTTTGCACAGTGGTGGTATTGCAGCCAATGAGGTTGATCCAAGGCATGATTATTGCTCAAATGTATCAATATGGCTTAATAAAAGTGTTTCACTGAGAAAATAACACATTCTGAGGTGCCGCCATTTGTTGTTGTTGTTGCTGTTATTTACTAATAACCAATGCTTTCTCCACCTGTTTTGGCCCAAAGCCTTAGTCACCTGTTGTCCATCCACACAACCTCACCTTTTGGTACATTATAAAGCAAAGGGATCAAGACAGGGGCAATTAGCCCAATCCATTGGAAAAACAAAGCATTGTACTAAGGGTAGAAAATTGAAATATAAACAGAAAGTTTGGTGGGATTCAGAAAAAGAGGCAATCTAACGAAATAACCTGCACCTCCCACCCCAATCTCATTTAAAAGAGTCCCTCAATGCCAGACATGATAGTTTACTCCTGTAATTTCAGAGTTTTGGGAGGCTGAGGCAGGTGGGCTCACTTGAAACCAGGAGTTCCAGACCAGTGACCAGCAGGGGGGCAACACAGCAAGACTCTTGTCTTTAAAAACAAAAACAAACAAACAAAAACAACAAATGGCAGGGGGTCCCTGAGTCCCCTGAGACAGGGGAAAAGATAAATGAGTGATTCAAATCTAATTAAATCTCAAAGACCTTTGTAACTTCCAACCCAACCTGGCTCATGATTTAGGGTCACCAAAGTGGTAGAAAATGGGATGTACTAAAAATAACTCTTTGCTCTAACATGGTTTACATAAGATCTTTTTAAAATAGAAAAATGCAGAAGACTGTCAAAAATACAAAAGAACTTTCAATGTAAGGGTATATGGCACACAACACACAACGTGGGGAAAGGGCCCAACTACGACGTGGACTTTACCTAACAAATGCAAACAATGTCACCTAATCCTTGGTACCCTCGTGCTAATCTGAAATTTAAAAAATAATAAATAAAAATAAAAAAAAATAAAAAATATCATTAAAATTTTTTAATTAATTCAAATAACTCACAATCGTTCTATTCTAAAACAATCATTATTAATATTTTGGCTAAGATTTGGTTATAATTTATAATTTTTATTGCTTTACATTTTGTATATATATGATTTCCGACATTAAAAATGTTAATTATATTCTCATTGTCTTTTTTCCCCCCATGTTAAAAATGCTACATGGATGAGGGAAGTTTATATTTTCATATTATTCAGAAACTAAACAGTCTGGAGAGTCATAGGTACTTTGCTGATCAAACTGTGATGAGGGGGGTCAGCAGCCTCAGCACCAGGAAACTGGGTGAACTACAGAATGTTAGACTCACCCTTGACGTATTCAAGCAGAGTCCACGTTGTCACAAAACAGAAGCAATTTGTAGAAGCATTAAACTTCGAGAGGCCCTGGGTTAGGAGACTGCACAAACCTGAATCCTGTGGCTTCAAGTGACTTACAAATATCTACCTTCAGCCCAGCTTGACTTTCATGTCAACTGCCCACTGGAAACATCCCTTGAATGTCACCAAAGTACTTAGGCCCACGATGCCCACAGCAAGCTCGTGAGTTTCTGCATCCCAGATTTGGCCTTCTTCTAGAACTGTAGATGTTACTGCTAGAAAACTAGTGTGGGTGGTGCCTGTGGCTCAAATGGGTAGGGCACCAGCCCCATATGCTGGAGGTGGTGGGTTCAAACCCATCCTCAGCCAAAAAAAAAAAAAAAAAAAAAAAAAAAAAAAAAAATATAAAAATAGTGTGGGTTGAATAATTTATATATTTTTTTTTTAAATATGT
>CAUYPK010034992.1:0-67313 GCA_963574355.1 Loris lydekkerianus | reverse complement strand
TCTCCTTAGCAAAGTATCCCAGGAATGGAAGAAAAAGTATCCAATGTACTCAGCCCTACTATGAAGCTAAACTATAGCTTTCACATGAAGGCTATAACCCAACTATATCACAAGACTATGAGGAAAGGACCAAGGAAGGGGATGGGAGGGGGGAGGTTTGGGTGGAGGAAGGGTGATGGGTTGGGCCACATCTATGGTGCATATTTTTATCTATAATAAAAAATTTTAAAAAAAGGAAAAAAAAAAAACTCAGATGAGTGACTGCTGAGGATGGGAAGAGAAGGAAATGAGGTGACAGCTAAAAGGAATGGAGTTTTGTTGGAAGGTAATGAAAATGTTCTGGATGTGGTGATGTGTATACAAGCTTGTGCGTATACCAAAAACAACTGAAATATACACTTTAAACAGGTATATTTTATGGTGTGAAAATTGTATCTCAATTTTAGAAAGACACCTTTAAGAAAAAGAAAATGCAAGGCTCAGAGTGGGAGAAGATATTTGCAGTATGAATAACCAAAGAGGTATTAGATACAAGAAAGGACTTGAATCTCCAAAATGTAAAGAACAAATCAATGAGCAAAAGACACACAGAAAAATGAGCAGAAGATCTGGACACTTCACAAAAGAGGTTATTTAGATAACCAATAAATACATGAAAAAGTTAAACACCATTTGTAATCAGGAAAATGCAAAACCGTGACCCTAACGCTAATATGAACCCTAGCTCTAGCTCTAAACCCTAAATCTTGAACACCCACCATAATAGCTGCAATTCAGAATTGAAAGCTCTTGGAACATTACCCTTTCTCTCATTCCCAGAAAGAATTACAGCTCTGACTACAAACTCCATAGCTTAGTTTTGTTTGTTTCAGAATTGTATATTCTTTTAAGTCTGGCTTCTTTCATTCGACTTTATGTTTGTGAAATTTATATATGTGTAGCACCAGGTCATTCATTTTGGCTGCTGCATTGTATTCCATTGCATGAATTGATCATGGTTTCATTATTTCTGTTGCTGAGCACTTGGGCTGTTTCCAGTTCTTGGCTATACAAATAGCACTGCCATGTTGAATGGCAGCAGTCAGGTACATATGAACGTATATTGTGTGATTCCATTTTGCCAGCTAAACCAGTCTATGTCTTTTTTTTTTTTTTTTTTTTTGAGACAGAATTTCACTCTGTGCCCAGTGTACAATGCTGTGGTATCAGCCTATCTCACAGCAACCTCAAACTCTTAGGCTTAAGTGATTCTCCTGCCTCAGCCTCCCAAGTAGCTGGGACTACAGGAGCCTGTCAGGATGTCTGGCTAGTTTTTCTGTTTTTAGTAGAGATGGGGTCTCGCTCTTGCTCAGGCTGGTCTTCACTCCTGAGCTCAGGCAATCCACCTGCTCCGGCTTCCCAGCAGTCTGTCCCTTTAAAGGGAGGCTGGCAGGTGACATGAAGGAGGCTTCTGGGTAATGGATATCTTCTGTTTCTTGACCTTGGTGCTGTAACAGGTATGTGTTCACTTTGTGATAATGTGAGTGGTAGCCTTAGGATTTGTGCCCCTGCACATTTCAACTAAAACCTATGTAGGCAACTTAAAACTCACTTGGGACCAAATTGGGCAATATTTTTCCTGTGCTATCCATAAGACACTAAAGCTACTTGTTGAAAACAGGCAAGTTGGAGCTACTCCAGACAGAGGCTGGTCCAAGGGGCACTTGTCTTGAGTATTATTTATAGACTTGAGTTATTCCTGCTAGGCTGCCTGCCTTTTGGTTTAGTTCCCAGACAGCCTTGTTTCATGGGCTGTATGCAGTACATCCTCGGGTGTTCACCCCATCCTCAAAGTTTTTGATGATGGCTTTTCCATTCTCGACTATATGTACTAAGAATTGTAATCATGAATGACAGCAGAATTCATTCATTCTTTTGTGGGCTTCCTTTACTGTAAACAAATTATTAGCAGTGATGAACAATTGGGTGAAATGATCATAAAAAGAGATATTTCTTAACTACCCTAAATTCTGTTACATGGACACATATTTATTTATTCTATTATTCATTTCTGGGTAAATCACAATGAAAAGACCCATGCCAGTGTTATTTCCACAGTCCCTGAGGAACGCTTTGGTGGAGCACCTCCAAAGAGCTAATAATGTTTTACACATGGCTTTGCTCTGCTGGGCCTCTCCACTTGGTTATCTGACAACTGGAGTGTTAGTCGCATATGGTATATTTTAATTTATTAGAATATGTATCCTAAAGCAGTAGGCTAGAAATATAACATATGCACTTATTGTTTTAAATCACATTGTCACATTAGGGTGTTTCTAAATTCAATGCCTTTCAGAAGAGAATAGAGCTGCTTGAAACTCACTTGCGTATATTTAATAATACAACCCAGTCTCTTAGACACACAGGATCACGCTGCCACTCCCTTGGCAGGACCATCTGTGAGTCTGTCCAAGGCCTTTCTGTCTAGTTGCACTGCACAGTCATATTTTTTCCTTTGGAATCTTGCCACCTTCCCAGACCAGTTCCCTGTCCTTTGGTATACCACAAGCTCCCTGGCAGTTCCTCTGCCTTGAGGAGGCCCCAAGGGAATGGGGTATATAGGAGGCCTTCCTTAGAAAAACTGCCACTCTATTCCAGGCCTTCCCAATACCTCTTCTACTCCACCAGGTGGGGGTTGGGGGGACATGTTCTTGTCTGAAGGCAAAAAGCTGTGTCCTTCCTCTGTGTTCTCCGGAGTCTGTCACACATGTGCTGTTCCTTCTGTGACTGCCAAAGTCAAGGCATTAGAAAAGCTAAGGCCAATGTCTGAATCTTTGCCTTTCCTCACTTTCTGTTGATTCTCCTTCTCTAAGTGACATGGAAAGCCTAGCTGATGGAATGGGGAAGGGGAGTTTGGCTATTTTTTCAAATATTATCTGTTCACCTCCCCAGGATCAGCCCTGGGTCTTTTTGTGCCTCATGTCTAATTAAATCCCAGAAAATGACAGAGTCTCCACTTAACCCAGTAGTCATATCTGCCCTAGTCTGTGTCCTACTACACAAAGTTCAATAGGAATTACTTGTGGGTTTATGTGTGACCTGGGATGATCTTCATACCATGGCCTTTTGCTAACATCCCAAGTGAAGATGATTTGGGGACCCTCTGCCTCTCCCTGAGATACCTGTGTCAACCCCCAAAGGGATCTCATTGGAAAAAGCATGTCTAGGACCCAGTGTCTCCTGGTACTTGTTACCCCATGACTCACTCTGACTCATCCTGTTACACTGAGCAAGTTGTTCAAAACTCCATGGCTTGGTCCTATTGTTAAAAACTTCAATGACATTTGCTTCCTCCCTTCCTGACAGTTACGTAGTGAGAATAAGTCAAAGACTGCACGGCCATCCCTAGGAAAACGACAGTCAATTGGACTCAAGACACTTCCACATCTATTATCACATCTATCTAAACACTTGATTTCAGAAAAAACAAAACTCCTGTGGTATAGAAATATAAAGAGGAGAAATTTATCTTTAAAATACTGAAAAAATCCGAGTTTCTTTTCTTGTAGAATTCCATTCCCTACAAAGTATTTCCATTTTGATTGGTTTGACCTGTTTACTCCCCAGGCCTGTCTTTATTCTATTATCAAAGGAAAAACTCATATCAAGGAGCAAAAATAGAGAATAATATATTTAGCTCTGTGTGGTCTAACAATTTTAAAGGGATCTGTTGGAAGGAGTGAGGAATCTACTTCAGATCTTGTTGAAGTAGCCAAGTTAGATGGAATCAACAGCCAAACCAAAGAACTCTCTGGTTCTAAGTCCCTGGGAAAACTTGACCAGGGTTGGTCATCCCTTTAGTCTCACCTTCTGTCCTCTGACTTCACATTTATTAGTATTATTACCAGTATTCCTTCTTTATTCTGTAGCAAAACCAAAAAACCCCAAAATCCCCACCCAGTAAAGACTGTTTAAACCAACTTTCCTTCCTTCCTTCCTTCCTTCCGTCCTTCCTTCCTTCCCTCCCTCCCTCCCTTCCTTCTTTCTTTCCTCTCTCCCTCTTTCATCTTGCAATGTTGTCCAGGCTGGCCTTGAATTCCTTGACAACTCAAGTGATTTTCCTTCCTCAGCCTCCTCAAAATAATCCCAAGTAGCTGGGATTATGGGTATGGTGTCTTAAATCTTTCTCATCCTAAAAGCAATTAATAAGTTCAAATGAGGTTTCTCTACATGACAATATTACTTAAATAAGAACATCATACTGCAATAAAGCCTTGTTTGACAAAGCAGGTGCTTTTAGAACAACACACTTTTAATCTCCCAGAGTCATCTCCCACCCATCCATGACCCTTTTCCCAATTTTATTTTCATGAGCACTCATGTCCTTTCCACAAACCTATACGGCAAGTCTCCTGCATGAAGCACCAAAGCGAGGGACACGTTAGTGGCAAAACAGACACTTGCCCTCCAAATGTGCTTCCCCAGTTTCAGCATTCTCCGCTCCCTCCCGGCCCCTTCTTCCCAAACTCATTATTTCACTCTTCCCGTGCTCAGGTTCCTGAGGCCACCATCTGCTTGCTTTCATTTGAGGAGCCACCAGGGCTCATGCCACAGCCAGAGAGGACATGGGCCTCTTTAACGAACCCTGTTTACCATAGACTGTGGCCTCATTTTAAACAGAAAATCACTTCTTGTCACTGCTTGTCCTGTCAAAAGTTTTCTCTTAATTCAGCCTGACACAGTAGCTCCCTTGCTCAGCTGTCTTCCTTCCAACTTTCAGCTATTTTTCTGGAGGTGACTTAGCAAGCTGTGCTCTCTGCTCCCCTGAGATTTCACTGGGCCTGTGGTTGCCTGGGAAGATATGTGCACTTATCACCACTGCTCAAGACAAATTTCTCACAATGTGGCTGCAGCGAAGGAAAGCAAGTCTGAACCTCATTTTTATTCACCACTGAGGAAATGCAAATGTTGTGAAAGTGAAGAACATTTGCATTATTCCAATCACCTAATTTGTCTGGATTTCCACCTTCATTTGTGAAATAAAGGATTCAGTGAAGCAAAATCAACAAAGCTTTGAAAATTCTTATACAAACAAATAAAATAAATATTGTTATTCCAAAATATATTTTGACATATTTTTGTATTATCTCTTTGTGATTCTGGCTGGGGGCGGTAAGAGAAAGATTGACAATTGTTGTAAATCAGGCTTTTCCTGAATGCAATAGCTACCGTATATACTCGAGTATATAGGGTAAATTTTGTGCCGAAAAAACTCGGCTTATACTCGAGTATATAAGGGTATATTTCAGGGACTTCAGGCTTATAGAACTTTGATTTTTTTTTTTTTTTTTTTTTGGAGACAGGGTCTTGTTAAATTATATAGGCGGGTCCTGAATTTCTTGGGCTCAAGTGATCCTCCCACCTCAGCCTTCTGAGTAGCTGAAACCATCTACAGGTGAGAGCCATCATGCCCAGCTAATTGTTGATTGTTTTTAAGAGATAAGGTTTCACTATGTTGCTTGGGTTTATCTAGAACTTCTGGCCTCAAGTGATCCTCCTTCCTCAGCCTCCTGAGTAGCTGGGACTGTAAATGTGAGCCACTGTGCCTGGTGGCTTATCGAATTTTAGAGCTAGAAACCACCTGTATTTGTTATGTGTTGCTGTGTAACAAATGACCCCAAATCAACAACTGTTTGTTACCACATAGGTTCTGAGGGTCAGGAGTCCCAGAGTGGCTTACCTGTATCATTCTGGCTCAGATTCTTTCATGAGGTTGCAGTTAAACAGACAGCGAGAGGTGCATTCATCTTCAGGATTGGCTGGGTCTGGTGAATCCACTCCCAGGCTTGCACACACAGTTGTGGGCAGCTATCAGTTCCTTGAAGGCTGTTGGCTAGAGGCTTCAGTTCCTCACTGTCTTGATTCCTCCAAAGGGCTGCACATGACATGGCATCTGAGTTCTCCCAGAGTGGGCTATCCAAAGGACACAGAGAATGACCAAGAAGGCCACAGTGCCTTTTATAACTCAATATGAGAAGTGACATGCTGGGTATCTCTGGTCCATGGCGGGTAAGCAGCAGGAGATGGGGACTGACTACCAAGAACCTTAGAGGTAACATAGTCTGATTCCCTTAGTTACAGTTGAGGAAGCTAAAGTCCAGAGAGGTGCAGTGCATTGGCCAAGATCATAGCATGGGTTAATCACTCAAACCAGGACTTGAACCCAGATTTTTTATATTTCAGGATATTGTAATTTAGCAACTATATATTTTACTAATTCAGTGCATACTGAAAGCAAGATTGGGCTAGGCAGCATGGAGATTCCAGGGCAAAGAATACAACTGTGCTCCCTGACCACAAAGTCAGTAGTAGAGAATGGGCTATATCAAATGAAATTACCCAGCAGAACAGAGCATGATTCATCAGAGCATTGCCAATGAAGACCCTTGATGGTTCAAAGACAGGCCTGATTTCCACAAGCACCATCAGGAAAAGCATTATGGATGTCGTTGTGATTGAATTGGGCCTTGAATGGATTTAGGGAGATAGGCATGGGTGGGGTGGGGCTAGGCTTAGAGTCTGTGATTTGACCCTAACATCTCCAGATCCATCTCAGTGAGCTTCAAAGACCACAGTATTTGTCACAGGTTCAAGCTCTGAGATAACTTTTTTGGCTGCTGATGACTAAAGCTCAGGGCTATCTGGAAGGAGGACTCTGGCAGCTTTGCAAGCGCTGCAGTTGCCTTGGTATCTGTTGCCGTTTATTACTGGTGGTATTGATACTTGTAACTGAGACATTGAAATCAGCTTCCTATCTATGTCAGCCAGACAATCTTCAGTGGAAACTGCCCCCTGAAAAGAATGTTTACACACAATGGGTGACTCTATGTCTGGTAGATTTGGAAAATCATCCTTGCTCACTGATTTACCTGCCTGTGAGATGATGTGGGAGATTTACTATTTACTACATCATTTAGGCCTCACCTTATTGAGGAGGTGTTAAGAGGTTAGAAAAGGTGGACTTGGTTTGGGGGCTGCATTTCCCTGACCACAGGAGACTTCAGGAAGGTGCGGATGGAAGGGTGGCCAGTAGAGGTCAGTTACAAAATGTGTTCAATCTAATTCGTTTTCTATCACAGTTAGAAATCCCATAAATGTTGACGAATGCCAGGCCAGTGTTATTGATTAATGTGGCAGATGGTATCTTTTAGATGAAGAGTTTTGAAATTATAAATCATGACCCATTAACGAGTCATGTTATTAAAATTGTGAGTCCAATCTTTAAGAGATTAAAGTATTGCAGAAATAAGTAATGTTTTATGGAACTTTTGTTTCAGTTACTTGTGCTAGTATGCAGTGTAAAATAAATTTCCATCTGATGTGGTCACTGACAAAATAGTTTGAAAGTCACCAGTAGATAATGACTTTGCTCAATGTGAGATGAGAGAAAGGAGGCTAATCCAACCAATCGTATTGGATCCTCTGCTAAAACAGAGGATTACCTGCTCATGACAGGTAATGTACCAAGGTGAAAAAGGAGGTGATTTTAGGTATAATTGGATGAAAAAATAGAGGGAAATTTTACTAGTTATATGTTTATTTTAAAATATTTTAGAAACACAACACTAACATTTCAAATGTGTGCTATCACAGATGCTATTGCTTGGGATAAATGTCTTTTTTTAAAAATCAACTTTTTGGCTGGGCCTGGTGGCTTGTGACTATATCCCCAGTGCTTTGGGAAGCTGAGACAGAAGGATTGCTTGAGACTAGGAGTTCAAGACCAGCCTGGGCAACATAGTAAAAAGCCCACCTCTACAAAAAATTAAAATTAGTTAGGTAGGGTGGTTTACACCTGTCAGTCCAGACACTCAGGAGACTGAGGCAG
This sequence comes from Loris lydekkerianus, assembly GCA_963574355.1. NCBI lineage: Eukaryota > Metazoa > Chordata > Mammalia > Primates > Lorisidae > Loris > Loris lydekkerianus. The sequence continues at coordinate 59,446 of CAUYPK010034992.1, read as the reverse complement.
AAAGATCACTCAAGCTCAAGAATTTGAAGTTCAAGCCTGATAACAGAGAAAAACTCTCTCTTAAGAAAAGAAAACAACTTTGTTGTAGTACACAAGTACTTTACAAATAATAAATGCTATGGAGAAACTGCTTTATATGTACACAGGATTGAACAAATAAGTACTATAAATATACTAAAGGTAATTAGAGGTTGCTTACTGTCAAAGAATGAAATTATAAGTAAGCAATGGAGGAAGGACAGCTAGAATGAACTTGGTGCACTGGAGTTGGAAGCATCAGCATACCCTTGTGTGTGGACAGCTAGCTAGCCAGCTAAATAAAGGTAGATGTACATGGATTGTATGTGGACATGTTTGTATATGTGTGTGTTGCCATCTTAACAATACTAAGTTTTTCTATCCATGAACAGAGGATGTCCTGCCATTGGATTTAAGTGTTTTCAAAAACTTATGTTAGCAGTTTTGTCATTTTTAGGGTGCACATCTTACACTTTTTTGGTTAAAGTTATGCCTAAATATTTCTTTTTCTTTTTGATGTAAATGGGATGGTTTCCTTAACTTCATTTTGGAATGTTTATTGCTAACAGGTAGGTGGAGTACTGATTGTTCCCGGCATGTCCTTAAAGAACCTGGACAGGATATAGTGGAAGGGGAGGCAGGGGGAAAGGACAAAATATCATGGGCTTTGGGGAGGGGTGGAGGAAATAGTAACCATAAGGACTGTGCCAGTAACCATAAGGACTGTGGCACTAGCAAGTGCCAGTGGCATTTGCTAAGTGCCACTGATTCAATTAAGAGAGGAAATGTTAGCCTCAAATCTACTGCTCAGAGATTTAAAGTGTGAAAGTTACAGGACCTGTTTGGCTGCTTTTAAAGGACTTACCTTCTGTAGGCAGAATGCAGAGAGAACCCAGGACCAGACACAGCTTCTAATGGCAAAACAGGGTGAGTTCTCATTCCCTGCAAGTGTCCTGTGTCAAAGCCACCACTCCAGTGGAAAAGGAGTAGGAATCAGGAACTTGGGATGGAGGCATCTGGGTACTACAGGTAAGAACCTTGGATGTCCAGATTCCTCCGAAGAAGTGACCCATTCTCCCTTGGCCCCCATCTCCTGCTAAAAAGCCATGCAGAGGATGCCGATGGAAGGTGCCTTAACAGATAGTGCTTGCTCTTTGGAGCTGACCCCCACCTCCCTCCTGGCCACCAGAACTATACTAGAGGTCAGACCTCAGCAAGCCCAGCTGCCTTTCCAAGGAGAAGAATTACATCCCAGAGGTGCCGCAGGACCTGGTTAATGCATACCAGCAGGGACTGGGAGAAGGAAGCCTGGGAATGGGGGAGGTGATCTGCAGGGTGCTGGTCAGGGAGGGCTTGAAAGTCAAGGCTAGACAGCTAGGCAAAGGAGTGGAGTTGGTGCGGGAGCCCTTTCTGCAGGAGGATTTACTCCCTGGCAAGGGCCCCAGTGACTGTGCCAGTGTGCTGCTGGGACAGCCCTGGGAAGCCTGGAAAAAGGACATCCCACATTAGATAAATGAAGTAGAGATGCCAGAACTGTTGCCAAAAACTAAAGGGAGGGAACAAAGATCAGAGAAGTGGGCATATGACCAGAAAACCCACTGGGCTGGCTGTGGTCCTCAGGAGATCTGGAGGACCCTTCATCCGAAATGATAAGGAATGAACAGGTAAGGGGCATAATGTTTCTGAGAAGCTGAGAGATGGCTGTCCTCTGGCAGAGGAGAGCCTGTTACAGAACTGGCCTCTCTGGTGGGAATGATAGACGCAGCAATGGTTCTCCAACTAGCACACACTAAAATCAGCTGGGTGGCTTGACAAAACACACAGAGCTCCATTGGGTAGGTCTGGATGGGGGCCGGAGAATGAATATTTCTGGTAGGGGTTGAAGAGTGAATATTTCTAAAAAGTTTTCAGGTGATGCTGCTATTGCTCACATCACCTGGAATTTGAGAATTTGAGAACCACTGGCAGTGCGAAAGTGTCAGCAACTGCGTGAGTATAATTACCAACGTGAGCTGCAATGTCAGAATGGCCATGGGGGAACGTGGTGACCTAAGCGATGAACAGAGGTGACTCACAGAACATGGTGTCCTTGGAGAAAAATAAATGGGCTGCCAGCAAAGGCATTGCTAAATATATGTAATCAAAATCACTCCTGTGCAAAGTCATGATCCAATTTTCCCTATGGAAAGTCATCACCCAACTTCTGGGCCTGAATCACCAAACCTGATGACTGAGAGAAGGACCCAGCAACTTCCACGGCAAATGAATAGGGTTGTGATCCCTGTGCAGGGGTCCTTAAACTACGGCCCATGGGCCACATGTGGTGGTATGATTGTATTTGTTCCCATTTTGTTTTTTTACTTCAAAATAAGATATGTGCAGTGTGCATAGGAATTTGTTCATAGTTTTTTTTTTTTAACTATAGTCCGGCCCTTCAACGGTCTGAGGGACAGTGAACTGGTCCCCTGTTTAAAAAGTTTGAGGACCCCTGAAGGAAAGAAGGGCACCTATGTTCAGGTTCAAATCAATGTCGATACTCAGAGACCCAAAGCATCCTCACAGACTCCTCATTAGGGGAGGGACATGTGATAAACAAAGCCCTGGCCCAAGGCACAGTGGGCTTGGAAGGGCAGTCTGGGCTGGAGTCACATGCCTGAAGGTCATTGGCCTGGTATTTAAAGCCGCAAGATTGGATTGGGGTAGCAATGGGTAGATAGAGAAGAGGTAAATGACGGTGGGTAGCAAAGAGGGAAGGAGCAGGTACTTGTAGTAGTGTCAGGGAAAGACAGCATCTTCCCTGGACTTCTAGACCCTGAGTCCATGAAGAGAGTGGTGGTGTCCCCGTCCTCCCTGTGTGCAGGGCCCAGCTTAGAACTAGGCACACAGGGAGACTGAAAGTGAGTTTTTGAGTCATGCTTTGTTGCCCTGGGTAGAGCACAGTGGCATCATGATAGCTCACTGCAGCCTCAAAGTCCTGGGCTCAAGCAATCTTCCTGCCTCAGCTTCCTGAATAGATAGGACTACAGGAGTGTGAGTGTACCACCACCTGTGGCTAATTTAAAAATTATTTTGTAAAGACAGGATCTTGCTCTTGCTCAGGCTGGTCTCCTCCTGCCTTGGCCTCCCAAGATGCTAGGATTATAGTGAGCCACCACGCCTAGCCTGAAAATGAGTATTTGAATTATCCCATCATGAACACCAACAATGAACTCCATGGAAAATGGGCTTTTAACGGCAGTAATAGCAAATGTACTGTTCTTCTTTTAAGGCAAATTATTCTTTTTTTTTTGGTTCTTAGGTGAAAGTGAGAGTCTTGTTCCTGTTGGGAAGATTAACCAAGGGATGTTTCTTGGCCATTTGGGGCCCTTCCCAGGTTCATCTGTAATGTATATGACATGACTTTCCAAATTAAGAAAGAAAAGTTATGCAGCTTAAGTTACTGCACATTTTCTTCATATGACGATTGCTATTTTTGCACCTTTTGAGAAGGCAGCCTATACCCCAATAAACACCTGCTGTGCTCCTATGAAACAGGGATAAACAAATGATGTGCCCACCCGAAATAGCTGTGATGCTTGGGATCTGAGCCAGAGTGGCTGGATTCAGATTTTGGAATGAAGTAGGGTGTAAAGACACCATGTCATCTTAGTCCCTGTAGCAATCTGATAAGGGAGGGGTTATCCTTACTTCATAGATGAAGAAACTGAGTCTGGGAGGTTCAAGGACCAGCCAGCACCTGCTGTCCTGCTCCCTAGACCCATTTGGCTGTGGATGCTGCAGAGCTGCCCATCGTCTGTACCAGGTCCCTGGCCATTGGGCACCTCTTCCTGGCCTTTCAGAGGCAGACATCTGGCCGCCAGGCCCCATGTAATTGTCCCACGAAGATGGCTGACATTTGCGGAGCGTGATGCATGAGCATTGTGTGACACACCTCACACAGGATAACAGACCACAGTTCACATCCCAGTTCTGCGGCTTTCTGCTTGCAGGGACCTGGCAAGCTGACTGCTCTTTCACTCAGTTTCCTCATTCTTAAAATAGAGATGGAGCAGCTTGGCACAGTGGCTCATAATCCTAGCACTCTTGGGAGGCCAAGGTGGGAGGATTGATTGAGCTCAGGAGTTTGAGGTTGCTGTGAGCTAGTCTGATGCTACAGTACTATAGCTTGGGGCAACAGAGTGAAACTCTGTCTCAAAAAAAAAACAAACAAAAAAAACCAAACAAATAGAGCTGGTGATCTCTCCTTCATAGGTTGCTATGCTGATTATGAGTTAATCCATATAAAGAGCTAACTGGTGGTGTAGGTCAGAGTTCTCCTGTGGTCCCAAATGAGCAGCACCAGCCTCTCCTGGGAGCCCCTCCCCAGGCTGCCGACTAGGAGCTGTGTGCAGTGCCTGGCACTCATGTTTTAACAAGCTCTCTAGTGACAGTGATGGGTACAAAAGTCTAGTCTTTCTAATACTGTACAAGAAGGTGCTATTTTGTTCCCCTCATTACATGGATAAGGAAATTGGCTCAGAGAGGTCTTTGAGTCCAAGGTGGTGCTAGCACTGTCAGGACACAAAACAGTATAGTCCACGCTACTATGCTCAGCTCAGCTCTTCCCAAACCTGTCCAGGGAAGGTGAGCCTCTCAGTCCCCAAACTTACATTGTCAGGAAATCATAACAGGGTGATGAAAACCCAATCTCCATCACTTAAGGTTCTGACCCCCTTCCCTCGGTTGCCCCAGAATTCTTGAGGAGACAGAGGTTGGGAGCTTCCCTGGTTCTCATGTCACCTGTCTGTGAAGGCGTGCACTAGCCTTTCAATAGAGCTCTTGCTCTTCATTCCTACAGGCAGAGGTTAGAGACAGTGGGCCACCGTGGGCTCTCTGGTGGAGTGTGCCTCTTGTACAAACATGTGGATAAGGGGGTGAGTGAGTCTGAAACCCACACCAAGCTGCGCTTGCTGCTGGGTGGATGTGGGTGCAGAGCAGTGTCTACCCTGAGGAAGGGAGTTTTCTTCCTTAGCACCAAAGAACTAACACTGATCAGGTCATGCAAGGGTGTGCTCATTTATCTGCTCAGAAAAAGATGCCTTTTTCTAATTTGCACAAAGGCACTTAGGGCTGGCTGTACCCTGATGGGGTGGTCCCATCTCATCCTGGGTGGAATGGTGTGCTCAAATCTGCCATGTCTGGGTGGTGCCCGCCCTGCTGGTGTCACTCATGGGAAGGGAGGACACCTCCGAAAGGCTCTCCTGGGCCAGGCTGCAGCCCTTCCTCTCAGGCCTTTTGCTCCAAAGGGCCCCTCAGGGAAGGAGGGTACAAGGTCCCTGCACTTGCAGTCCACAATGCAACGGGTTTTGCTGTCTCCTCTGGGCTCTGCCCAGGAAGGGGTACAAGTCTCCCCTTGCTGCTTCTCAACAACTGTGCTTGCTTTCTCCTTTTTCACTCCTCCCCCAATATTTTCTTGCCTCTCCAGCCTCCTGTTCTGCCCTCTCTCCGGATTTTATCTTCAACTTTTGCCTAGGATGAAGTCCAAAAAACTCCCCGAATTCCTAAAATCTTGGACTTTGGAGACCAAAGTCAATTAAGCTTTTTGTTTTGGCTTCTTGCCAGGGGCAGAGCCCTCCCCTCTGGCAGAGAGCAGAAGGACTGAGTGAGGTTGGAGGGAGAGTTCTTTACATCCTGCGTCCATAATTACTCTACTGCCTGGGAGCCGGTGCAGCGCTGGTCCCTCTGCGCCAGGTCCTCCATATGAAAGACCCGCAGTGCCCACCTCCCCAGCCCAACGCGGGCTGATGGTCCCTCACAGGCCTCCTGCTTCTCAGTCTTGCCATGAAATTCCGGCTGCGGGTCCGCCCTGCGTCCCATCCACCCCGCCTCTAAAGCAAAGGTCCGGGGGTCCTCTGCCTGCCCCAGACTTGGGGCCCTTCTGGAGCAGCGCCCCCTGCCTAGAGACCTGGGGCCCCCACCCTCCTCCAGGGGGCGCTGCTGCAAGCGCCCGGTCACTTTTACATCTGCCCGCAAACTAACAGCCCTAAGTGGGGCTCCCAGGTAACTGTTCCCTGCGCTTCTGCTGTATCCTGGGCTCGGCATTCACTGGAAACGGTGATAAGGTAAAGAAGATGGTCTCCCAGGTGTTTAGCCTGCCAAAGAAGGCTGTGGTTAAGAACAAAATCTTTTAAATCACGGTTTATGGTGAGCAATTTCTTTAAGCCGATTCTACAAAAAAAAAAAAAAAAAGGTACAAGCCCTTTTTTTTTCATTCAAAGTAAAAATTATTTTATTGACCCCCCCATGGGGGAATATATATATATATACATACATACATATATGCACATTTTTCTTACAGCTCAGATTATCCACTATACTGAATAGAAGAATGTCGATGAGAAATGAAGACTGTACGACCTTTATTATTTTTTTGCCATTAACCTATTAATAAAAATGTGTATTTTGGCTCTGTGCCCATAGCTCAGTGGTTAGGGAGCCGGCCACATACCCCGGGGCTGGCGGGTCAAACCCAACCCGGGCCTGCTAAACAACAATGACAACTGCAACAACAACAAAAAAATACCCAGCATTGTGGTGGGTGACTGTAGTTCGAGCTACTTGGGAGGCTGAGGCAAGAGAATCTCCTACGCACAAGAATTTGAGGTTGCTGTGAGCTGTGACGCTACAGCACTCTATGGAGGGTGACATGAGACTCTGCCTCAAAAAAAAGAAAAAAAAGAAAAAAAGGTGTTAATATGGTAGCAACATCAAGGCAGCTTTCAAATTTTTATTCAAAACAATAATAAAATATACAATACTCTTTAATTCTCCTCTAACTATGGCCCGCGGGCCACATGAGGCGGTGTGATTGTATTTGTTCCCATTTTGTTTTTTTACTTCAAAATAAGATATGTGCAGTGTGCATAGGAATTTGTTCATAGTTTTTTTTTTTTTTTAAACTATAGTCCGGCCCTCCAAAGGTCTGAGGGATGGTGAACTGGCCCCCTGTTTAAAAAGTTTGAGGACCTTTGCTACATTCCATATAGCAAATTGGTACTGGCAGGATGTTTTTACTGATTTTTGCAGAACTCTTGTGTCCCTAGTCAATCTGTGGTTGCAATTGACAAATGAGTGTAGCATTACATGAATGTCAGTTGACATTTTTGTTTTCTTTAACAAGAAAAAGAAGATATAATTAATGCATTTTATTCATCCGTCATCATGAAGCAACTTCTTTCCCGACCCACTTTTTTCAAGTGTTTCTTGAAACACTAAGAAAAAAAGATTTCCTCAAGTTTTTGTGCTATTTACAATTCAATAGGAATAGATATGTCCACTAACTTTAATCTGCATTAACATATTCTCCACCACTTTGTTAAGGCTAGAAAATTAACAAAACACTAAACCAAGGAGAACAAATCATTCATTCACTGCTTTCTACAGCCGGACATCAGGGAATACGAAGTTGGGAGGCACATGGGTGAATAGCCCTGAGCAGGCATGTTAGCCATTTGGAACTTCAAGAATAGGTAATAGGAAAATACCATGAAATAATTAGGTAGTGATAAGTCGTGAGTATATTTGTTTTCTCTTTTTTGTATAATTAATTATAAGCATCTGTGATTAATTTTTAATAATGGCTGTTCAACAAGTGGTTCACAAAATTCCTGAAAATTTAACAGTTGGCATTCACAAGCCAGTGACAGCCAGCTCCAGCATGCCATTGCCAGGTTCCAGCAACTCTGGCTTCCCCAGTGAGAGGCACTGGCAAGAGAAAGGAGAGCAGGAGGAGGCAGGGTTGGGTTTTCCTTCTCCAACTCCCTCCTGGGATGCAATGTGCAGCTCCTATTCTTTCAGGGGCCCTTTGCCAGAATTCCAGCCTCCTGCAGGCCCAACTAACACTGTAGGGTGCTAACAGCTTCTTGGCTGCTTACTCTCACTGGTCCTTGGTGCTTCCTAATCCCATCCACCCTCATCTCATTGACCAGTCTCTCCCCTTTGAGTGTTTCTCAATTTTCGGGGCTGACCTTTAATGTTCAAACCTGCTCCTGTGGTCACAACTTCTAATGCTTCTATCCCCAAATTTAAGAAACATATGTCCTTAAGCATGTCACTCAACTCCTCTGAACCTCAGTCTTGTGAGATGAGCAGGATATTATTTTGAAAGACTATCCAATGATGTGGGGCACCCATCGCTCAGTGGTTAGAGGTCTGGCTGTGCACAGGGGTAGTGGGTTTGAACCCGGCTCAGGCCTGCTAAACAAACAAACAAACAAGAATGTATGAAAGACTAGCCAATGATACTTTGTCCTCCTGACATTTCCTGGTGCTTTACAATGGTTTTCATAGCTGGGCAATGTACCCTGTAACAATCATTTCCTGGGACAGGATTTAGAACAGAAGTGAGGACAAGTTTTGAATTTCAAAGTCAAATACCCTAAAGGGAACAGGGTAAAGAAAACCCAGTTAAGTCAGAACAAAGTGTCCTTCTGGGAGACAGTAGTCTCTAGAAGGCTCCCCTGAACTACAATGCTGTCCCCTACCCAGCCAAGGAGGTGGGGGCAAAGAACCTTTGGGTAGTGTGGGGAGTTAAAGAGCTGAGAATGGATGGCTGCAGCTGAGGGCAAGCAAGTGAGTCACCTGACAGTTGCCCAGTGTCTCAGAGTGACCCAGGAGAGACACTGGAACTGGTAGGGCTTCCAGGCAGGTCTGGGTGATGACACTGCAGCAGCTATGTTGCTTGGCACTGAATAAATCTGTCCTCTACCCTCACTTAGCAGCAGAAAGGGAGAAGGAGTTCTCATTTGGAAGAGAAGAATGGGGTCCCTAGAAGAAGAAAGGCCCACTTTTTGTCCTTACGGTTAGAAACTCACGTTTGTCCTGATGAGAGCACTGGAATCTTTCTCGGGGGTCTTCCTGGAATCAACTTTCATGCACCTTTCCATGCCATCCTAAAATACACTGACTGGTGGCCCTTTCATGAGGTGCGCTCTAGCCAGTAGATGACTCTCCAGGCCTTACCTGAGCACTCATGTCACTACCAGCCCTGAGTCACCCCCGCCAAGGGCCAGAAGGTTTATTCCTGTGTCCCTAAATGCTACTTATACTGGTTATTTGTAACTTAAATAGTCTGGAAAATTAATGAAATGTTGTGTGCAAAAACCAGCTGTGGTTTCTGTGGCAATTAAATTGGGTACCTTCTTTTCTCTTCCTTCCTTCATTTCTTTTATTTATTATTATTACTTTTTAGAGACAGAGTCTCACTTTATCGCCCTCAGTAGAGTGCCATGGTGTCATAGCTCACAGCAACCTCCAACTCCTGGGCTTAGGCGATTCTTTTGCCTCAACCTCCAAGGAGTCTTTTTTTTTTTTTGAGACAGAGTCTCACTCTGTTGCCCTGGGTAGAGTGCAGTGACCTCATAGCTCATAGCAACCTCAAACTCTTGGGCTTGAGCAATCCTCTTGCTTCAACCTCCCAAGTAGCTGGGACTACAGGTGTACACCACTATGCCCAGCCAATTTTTATCTTTTAGTAGAAATGGGGGTCTTGTTCTTGTTCGGGCTGGTCTCAAACTCCTGATGTAAGGTGATCTACCTGCCTCGCTTTCCAGAGTGCTAGGATTACAGGTGTGAGCCACTGCACCTAGCCAAATTGGGTGCTTTCTTAAGGGCCCATTGTTGGAAAAAGATGCTGTCACATTTAGATGATATGGAAGGGACAACTATAAAAGTCTGGAGAGATCTTGGGTTTTTAGCAAGTTCTCTCAGAGCACTTCATGATCTAAATTTTCATTTCAAATGAAATAAATGGATATTGGAAAGTATATGTCCCCTGAGGGTAGTTTGTAAAAGATGGATAACTAGAATTCCAGTCAACCTATATCAAGAGAAGTCTTGACTGAATGCTGAAATACTGGCATATGGATATGTACTTAAGCTTTAAGTTAAAGAGATTAATGTGTATACGTCTACATGTGCATATTATATATTATAAATGTATATATAGGGTGACAAAAATGTATACAAACTTCAAGAGATGTTGTCTATGATTACTTTTTGAAGATACTTTTTGAGTTCAAGGTACTATTAACTGGTCAAGTAGACATGCCACACCCATCCATTTTACCTGCATTTACACTTTTTGGGAGAGATTGATTTTTACTTCTAACACGATCTCTTAAAATGTGTATACATTTTTTGGCTCTCCCAGTATATATCATTTTTCAACTCCCCAACCTCCACGGCCTTGAGTGAGAAGTCCCTGGTAAATCACCGATATCACAGCAACTCAGCATCTCAGTGGCAGCTTCTATTTCTATCCACGAAAGTTAGGTCACTTGGGTGCCCTAGGTATGCGTAACGGCGCAGCAATAGGCAGCCCTTCTCCGACGCCCCTTGTCGGAGCCCTGTCCAGCGGAACTAGCCACCCGCCGGCCAATCTCTCTCCAAGGCCACCCGAGTTTCGGGATGGGTAGCCCCGCGCGCGACGCCGCAGTATGTCCGGCAGGGGGCGCTGTCCGATCACACTGGCCGCGTCCGGTCGCGCTCTGATTGGCTGGAGGCTGTGGCCCGCGCCCACTCCGCCCGCCCCGTCCGCTAAGTGACGCGGCTGGCCAGCTCCCTCCCCAGACTGCGGGCCTCCCGGGCGGTGGCGGGGCCGGAGTGGCGTGGCTGAGGGGACAAGACCAAGGCAGGAGGGAACCGGCTGGCCGGGAGAGTTCTACACATCCAGCAAGATGCTGTCCTGGCGGCTGCAGACGGGCGCGGAGAAGGCCGAGCTGCAGGAGCTCAACGCCCGGCTCTATGAGTACGTGTGCCGGGTGCGGGAGTTGGAGCGCGAGAACCTACTACTCGAAGAGGAGCTGCGCGGCCGGCGCGGGCAGGAGAGCCTGTGGGCCGAGTGGCAGGCCGGCTTCGCCGAGGAGGCGCGCGACTTGCGGCAGCAGCTGGACGAGCTGAGCTGGGCCACGGCGCTGGCGGAGAACGAGCGCGATGCGCTTCGACGCGAACTGCGGGAGTTGCAGCACCTGGACGCGGAGGCGCGAGCCGCCCGCGGCCGCCTGGACAACGAGCTGAGCGCGCAGCGGCGGGAGCTGCAGGAGGCGCTGGGCGCGCGCACTGCCCTTGAGGCGTTGCTGGGCCGGCTGCAGGCCGAGCGCCACGGCCTCGACGCGGCCCACGAGCGCGACGTGCGAGAGCTGCGCGCGCGCGCCGCCGGCCTCACCATGCACTACCGCGCCCGCGCCACCGGCCCAGCCGAGCCCTCGCAGCGCCTGCGGGAGGTGCACGACAGCTACGCGCTGCTGGTGGCCGAGTCGTGGAGGGAGACCGTGCAGCTGTACGAGGACGAGGTGCGCGAGCTGGAGGAGGCACTGCGCCGCGGCCAGGAGAGCCGTCTCCGGGCGGAGGAGGAGACGCGGCTGTGCGCACAGGAGGCGGAGGCGCTGAGGCGCGACGCTCTCGAGTTGGAGCAGCTGCGCGCGCGCCTGGAGCAGGAGCTGCTGCGGATGCGGGAAGAGTACGAGCTACAGGCGGAGGAGCGGCAGGTCCGTGCGCGGGGTCGCGCCCTACGTGGTGGGATGGGGCAGCGGCCGATGTCCTCGGGACTTGCAGCGGCTTCACTCGGGGCCCGCCCGGAAGATCCTTGATGGGCCTGGAGCCACCTTACTTTGAGCTGCTGCAGGGTCCTGACTAGAAGAGCACCGTGGGATGGTCCCATCCACTCTGTGGACGAGTGTCATGTGGCAGGTCCCAGTGGATAGCTCCGTCCCTGTCACAGTTAGGTCGTCAGTTTCTTTAGATCTTGACTTCACTGGGTGCATCCTAACAAATGCCCCTGTTAGCTCTCGATTTTCTTTTCATTCCTGCGCTTCCTAGACGTAGTAGATCTAGATCTAAAAGTCAAACATGAAAGCTCTCTGACTTCCAAAAGTGACAGACCTGTCGCCTAGAGGGCTCCTCAGGGGGAAAATTCAGGATTGCTTTCCAATACGGTTATTTTGCCAGAATGATTTCCCAGTTGGAAACAACTGGTTGTGGCTCCCTGGGCGGCTGCTTTGTTTGTTCTTGGGAGGGGCGGCTACCATAATGCAGAAAAGAGCTTGATCAGAGATACTTGGCGCATAGTACAGGCTGACTTAAGATCTCTGGGTAGTGTAAACGTGGGAAAGCAGGGTCCTGTGGCAGGATGTTAGTACAAGTGCAGAGTAGTATAAAGTTGCTGTTTTAGAGAAACAACCCCTCTGACACCAACAGGGCAAAACCTGCGGCTGGTTTGTGATATGCCCAGTCCAGTCCTGTCCTGTCCTAGCGTTTGGCCCCTGCCCTGCCCAGCCTCATCTAGAATTGGAATTCCTAAGTTGTGCTATCAGTAGTTCTCAGGAAGACAGTTGAAATAATATTTGTGCAATTTCAGAAATACTTTAAGAGAACAGTTTGCAGCTGTGAGTTAAAGATTTGAGGCTGTGATTTTGTACTCTTTGAAAGCTAGAAGTGAAGGGAGCATGGGGTTATGGTATGAAATGCCTGGGGTGGTGTGGCAGGTATAAAGAATCAACAAAGATCTACTGATTGTCCCTCAGCCGCTGGGAGGGGGCGAGAGTTTCAGTATTCAACAGCTAGAGACCAGATGGGAAATCATAGAAAACAATATGGTACTAAATTGTTTGAGATTTAATCTTCTGAATTGTGAGTTTTGTTTTGCCTCCGCCTTCTAATCTTTGGAAGTATTTTGTCTGGGCTTTGCTGTAGGTGGAGCAAGGATAGGGACTGGTGTAGTTTGTGCTGGTGTTCCTTCTCAGTGACAGAGGCCAGGGCCTTGAGTTCCACAGGGTGAAAGTTAGAGAGTCTTAATGCAGATGTTCACAGATTTTTTAACCAATGCTGTTATGACTCTCAAAAAAAAAAAAAAAAAAAAGTCTGCCACACTTAACTGCCCAGGGCACCCCCTTGTAGGAAGCCTTAACTACCACCTCAGAGGGCCTGTTCTGTACAAGTGGGTTTGGAAAATGCTACTTTGAGACGTGCTTCGTGAACTAATGCTTGCCATTTGCTCAATTGGCTCATTTCAGACTTTGAAACTCTGGTCCCCATTTTTTTTTTTTTTTAGCAAGCAAAATATTTTCTCCCCAACAGTGAAATTTCCACTAGAACCCTAAATCTGAGACAGATGAATGCAGAGTTCTTCTAACTGGAGGAGAGGCAGGAACTTGGAAGTGCAGTTAGAATCACTGCCCAAATTTGTGATTCAGGGACCATGGGAAAGTACCTATTCTGAGGTCACACTTGCTCGGGGACCAGGACCCCACTCTATCCTATCCAGTGATGCCTTTCTCATTGGAATTTACCTCTTTCCTCCAAAAGTAAAGGACAAGAGAAATGTTAGTAAGAACTTGGATTTTTTTTTTTTTCCGTTCCAATTTGTGGAGGTTTCTTGGTATTGAATGTTGGCCATATCCTGAATCTTTCCCCAGTTAGCTTAAAGCAACAGTATTTCAAATTGCATTCCAAAAGATTCAAACAAAAAATCTAAAAAAATGCTAGAAATTATGTTAATGGATAAGTACTGATTTAACCCCAGGCTTGTAATTTTTTCAGGTTCTATAGAAGCTCACTCTGGGGCTAGGGAGACTGAAAAATCCTAAAATCTGGTTTAACTGGTATTCCATAATAAATGTCACATTTTAAGAGTTAGTCTTTAGCAGGTGCTTCGTGTCTGCCATGTACCACAGATGCCAAGTCCTTCACAAGCATTCATTCTTGGTCTTTGCACCAGTCTTAGCAGGTGGGTACTAATAATATTAGCCCCACTTTACAGATGATAAAACTGAGGCACATAGTCCATCTGGTTGGTAAGTGCTAAGCCAGAGTTCAATTCAGACTCCAGTGCCTGAGGACCTAACCACTGGGCTACATTTCCACTCTTCTGTCTGTTCCATCAAAGAAATCTTTAACTAGTATTTTCTTGCATTTGTAGAATAATGATAATTGCCTTTCCTAATGGCTAGTCCAAAGGCATTCTATCTTAAAGTCCTAAAATGCTTTTAGACCCTTTTAGCTGGCCGTTGTCAGAAGAGTTATAGCATTAAATCTCTTTTCATGTACAACTTTCTATGTTCCATGTGGCTTAATGCTCCCTGTTACCTGGAGGCAGTAACAGGAGTTGGATACAGTCCAGGGTGGTCCCCGTATAGTGCCTGGCCTCTCCCTGGCCGCTAGGCCTGTTTTGCAGCTCAAAGGGAAAAAATGCTTCCTTGGACTATACTTCTGGGAAAATAACTCCTTCCCAGATGGCTTCTGTGCCTTCTGCATGTGAGATGATATTTGTCGGCTTGCCCTGTGCCTTAGGTTTATCTAAGAAAAGTTTGCTGAACTGACATCCAGGTTCCCATTATATCATATGTGATCTAGATTATTTGAAGCCTGAGTAACACACCCAATCTTACAGGAAGGAACTTCAGAAAATACTTGATGACATGTGATCTATGTCAAGTCTAACACTGAGGTTTTTGCTCAGTGTTTTTCAATCTTTTTTCTCTATGGCACACTTGAACCTGTAGTTAAACTTCCATGACACACTGAAATTGTGTTGATTAAAAAAAAAAAGCAAAGAAAAAGGAATATATGTACTGTGCTTTCAGCTTCTTTTGAAAATAATTTAGTAATGATCTTTAAAATTTTTCACAACGAAACTAAGATCCCCTCACACCTCATCAGTGTACACATTAGTTGAAAATCTGTGCCTTAGGTGCTGAGGCCAGCTGTTTGTGAAAGGCTTCTAACCGCCCTAAACACGATTTAAAACTTTTCCTTCGTTTGGCAGGGGGATGGGACTAGCCATTGTGGCTAGCAGAACTCTGTACCTGTCCTGCCTGGGTTTGGATCCTGACTCTGCTGCTCTCTGGTCGGGAACCCTTCTGCAACTCAGTCTCTCCATTTGTGAAATGGGAATAATGAAAGTAGTTCACAGGTCGTATACATCTAGTTCATTTGTCTAATAGCTATTAAGGGGTTAGTGTGCTGAGCTTGGTTCTTCTTAGCTGGAGAAATAGCAGTAAAAATTACTGGACAAAATAGAGAAAATCCCTTTACCTCAAAGACCTTGAGTGGAAACAATGGTGCTATGGGGTGGGGGATGTTGGCAGCCAGGATGCCCTTGTGGCTGGGGTCCTGTGAGGGAGGAGGAGAGTGACTACTCCAGGACTTGGGCTTTTGCTCTGAGTACTGTAGGAAGCCGCTAGGGGGTTCTAGTTGGGACCTGTAGTCTTAGAGGGAATTACTCTTGCTGCTGTGTTGAAAACAGAGTATTTTGGGCAGGGTGGGGCCAGGGAGACCTTGTTGAGAGACTATGTGATTATTCAGGCTAGAAGTGCTGGACGCTTGGACCAGGAGTGGGAGTGAGGGGGCTGAGGAGGGGACCTGCTTTCAAGTTGAAGCCAACAGGATTTGCTACCAGATTGGATGTGGTTGGGGAAGGGAGAAATTGGAGTTGATTCCAGGGCTTGTGGCCTGAGCAACTAGAAGAAGGGGGTGCATTTTTGCTGAAGGGGGATCTGGGTGGAAAACTCCCCATCACATTTTCACTCCAACCACATTTCCATGTGAGTCAACTCTTCCTAAAAGTGCCAAATTTCCCCTGTTTGTTCGAGATGCTCTTGTTATAGCTTAAGGGGATTTAAATAGTGTGATAATTTCATTTAGACAAAAAAATCAAGTGTTAGTAACAATAAGCACTGATGAGGTGCTAACTTAAGTATTTACAGCTCTAGCACCTTGAACTCAAGTTATATTTTACAATCCCAATTGGGTATCTAAGAGGCATCTCAAACTAATGCAAAATTCTAAGTGATGGTGATATTTGTGAGCTTTGCCTGTCCTGTCTGTGTGATTTGCTCAGGAAAGGGCAGCTCAAATTTGGTTAAGAGAAAGTTAGTTCCTTTGGTACTAACAGCAGTGTGCTTTTCCTGGTGCAGCTAGATTTCATCATTGGTTGTAATGCTGCCTAGACGTTCTCTAAATAGAGAGGTGACCTCTCTCCCAGGCTTTTGCAACACCAAGTGAAACTTTCTGCTTGGATTAGAATTAGCGTTCCTAGTGGGTACTCCATTGGCTCTGCCCTGGCTGTAGCTTAAACTTTTGGCAAAGCAGGGCCCAAGTCTAAAGCTTCGTTCAGTGGCAGGATTGGTTGGGACCCAACAAGTCTTACGTTCCAAAATTGGCTAATTTTCCTTTGGAAAGAGTTGACTAATGTGGAAATGGGGTTGGAACTGTACTTACGTCAACTTAAACACAGTTTGATTTTCCTTTTTATATTTCATGGGGTACAGACCTATTTCTCTGTTCTCTGGAAAGAGAGAGAATTTTCTTGCATAACCCTTTGACAAACCTGGGAAATTTTGACCTGCTTAGGAGGTTAGTGGTCAGAGAATTGAGTTCATCTGATTTTTTTCCTAAACAGTTTCACAGCACTTGAACTTTTTTGTAAAGAATAAATTACTATAAATTTTTAATTTTTACTATTTAGGCAAATTTCCTAAAGTGATATATATGTTGCACATTTTATATCATAACTTTGTATCCGGATTTATAATCCCTCTAAATTAGAGAAACATAAGATTTTAACACTGAGACTTAACTATAGAACACTTGAAGGTTGTGGCTAAGTTCCGGCAATTCTCTCACTTATATCAGCACTGGTGAATTCTCTGCTCTGGTGAACCTCTTTATCTGTTCATAATAACAGATAAAGGGGGTCTGTTAACATATATCCACCCTGGGACATTATCCAGTTGTTCTTAGATTTGTTCCTTAGCTTTAAAAGCTAAATGGTTTTGGGTGGCACCTGTGGCTCAAGGAGTAGGGCACCAGCCCCATATACCGGAGGTGGTGGGCTCAAACCTGGCCCCGGCCAAAAACTTAAGAAAAAAAAATAATAAAAGCTAAATGATTTTGATTTTTCTTTTTAGTATCCTTTATATATTAATACAAAGAGAACCTAACGACCATCATTAGCATAGAAATAGAACTGTTATGGGAAGCAGAACTATTTACATGCTGATCATGTAATTAAAAAATGATAAATCCAGTGTCAGGTCTTAGTTACGTTCATTCGTTGGTGTCACGGACATTCCATGTTTATTGTGAACCCTCAGGATCTCACCAGGTGCCATTGGTGAAGGGATTCCATCAACAAGGAAAGTATGTTCCCTCTCTCAGTTGCCTTGCAATTTTTGAATTCTACAAAGACAAATAGGTTAGTTTAGTTAATTATATTCAGAACTAATGCTAGTTTCTATTACAAACCAGCAGTTAAAAGTATGCAGACTTACTACAATGTTTAAATATTTGCTTGGTTGATTATTCCCCAAAGGAACTAACCACTAGGAAGAAGACAGAAAACTGTAAAATGGTACGAAAGAAGCCACTGCTTTTATTAATTATAATATATTATTGACTTGAAATGGTACATTTTCAGGAGGGTGATATCATCATGATCATTTCCTTCTAATTCACTTCGGCAGCTGGGCTGGGTGCGGTGCAGCTTGTATGGAGGGTCCCTGCCCATGGGCGGGTGCCCAGGGCAGCAGTATCTCCCATGCTGGGAGAGAGAAGGTGGCCTGAGGCAATTAAACGGGGTTGAGGGGAGTCTTATGGAGGGCCTGAGGGTGTGTGGACAGGCACTGAGGGAGCCCTTAATTAGCTACACTGTACAAGGACAGTTCAAAAAGAAGATTCATACCTGGGTCTGAATATTGTCTTTTATGCCCATAGTCATCTGTCTCCCCAAATGATTTTAAAATAGCTTTTCTAGATGAAACAAAGAACTGTAGATCAGTTATCTGCTTACTATCGGGGAAATCATGACTTTGGAGCAGGTGACATTCTAGTTCAAATTTGAGTGATGTCTGTCTGAAATATTGTAGAACCCCTGATTTCTAGTCTCGGCTTATTTTCAGTACATCTGAGTTGACCAGTTGATGTATTTATTGGTTTTCTTAAATGGACTGATGTCTGAACCGTGGGGATGATTTGAATAAACTCCTAAGCATTCATCATTGTTACTAGGGAATCTGGACAGAGAAGCCTGTGTTCTGTCATAGTTGTCCATATGCAGTAAAATAATATCTTCTGTACAGAAGGGAGGCAGTATTTGAAACCATCCTTGCAAATGACTGTGTGTTCAATAAGCTTAGAGGGTTTTCATCTTTTTTTTATGCACTGTACTTTTGGCACCTGAAGTTTTTTTTTTTTTTTTTTTTTGATACAGAGTCTCAAGCTGTTGCCCTTGATAGAGTGCCTTGGCGTCACAGCTCACAGCAACTTCAAACTCTTGGGCTTAAGTGATTCTCTTGCCTCAGCCTCCCAAATAGCTGGGACTACAGATGCCTGCCACAGCGCCCAGCTATTTTTTGGTTGTAGTTGTTGTTTGGCAGGCCTGGGCTGGATTCGAACCCGCCAGCCCCGCTTTTTGCGGCTGGTGCCCTAGCCCCTTGAGTTACAGGTGCCAAGTTCTTGACCCGGTAAAGCTCCAGTTCTCTGATTTAAAAGCCCCTCTGTTCTCTTCAGAGAGTGATCGATTGCCTGGAAGATGAGAAGGAGAGCCTCACCTTGGCCATGGCTGACCGGCTGCGAGATTATCAGGAGCTCCTGCAGGTGAAGACTGGCCTCAGCCTGGAGGTGGCCACTTACCGGTAAGGATGCTCTGTACAGTCAGCCTTGAAGCCGGGGAAATCACCCTCTGGGGAGCCCCTGTGGCCTTGTGACAAGCAGAGAGCAGGCCTTCGCATGGCCAGGCAAGAAGTCCATGGCCCAGAGGAGGAGGAGGAAGATTAGGGCCTTGCTCAGACCACCCAGCAGGTATCCCCTTACACCTTGCACCCTTAGCTGGCTTGTGTGTGTTTTGGGCCCCAGTTCAGAGCTTTAATATGTCATCATATTGGATCCTAGAAACTAGAAAATGTTGATAGATGAACAAGCTTTGCTCAGAGAAGTTACAGAGCTAAAAACTGGAGGGACAGGATTTGGGCCCAGGAAGTCTGAGTCTGTCTGCCTGTTCTACTATGCTTCAAATCCCAGGCTCTGATACCACCCTGCATGGGTTTGGCCTTGAAGCACTGCATTTCTGCCAAGAGATTGACATGGTACTCTAGGGCAACTGGCTTTGTTTATCTAGATATTGATCAAACACATGAAAAGAACACAAAGCACTCAAAGGGGCTAGGTGCTGGGCAGGGCAGGAAAAACAATCAGGTTCTCTGGGCAGGAATTTTTAGAGCCTAGGATTTCCCACTTGAAAGAAAGATTATAATTGCTAACATTATGGAACCCTTACTGCCTGGCACACACAGTGCTTAATTCTTTGCCTCTGGTCTCTGTTCTCAGTCACCCCCTGAGTGGGCACCACTCGCTACTTTTATAGTTGAAGGCCTGGATTGTAGGCTGGTGAGGAACACAGCCAGCCGGAACTGGCTCCAGACCTGTGCCTTACCCACCAAGCCATATGAAAAGGGCACCGTGCCTGCTTTGTTCCTAGGGTTGTGAGCATAAGTCTGGGGAAGGGGTGAGCATGCTTGGGAGACTGCTTCCGCCGAGAGTAGAAGGCATGCTGGTGAATGCCATGTTCCAGTGGCGCTGTCCTCAACAGGTGAGAGAGTTGGACCTGGAGAGGATAAGAAGGAGATCAGCTCCCCTGGGTAGGGGCAGGGCAGGGACAGAGTCCAGGCCTAGTTCAGCACCCTTTGTAGGCTGCCTATACAATCTTCTGATCATGATTTTTGTTCTAAGAATATCAGAGTGCCCTGGGTTGCTTTCACGTCCATTAAACTAATGGCTGGTGCATTAGTTCACTTTGCTGTCTTGGGCTGGCCTCACTGTTTTTATCGTATAGAAGCCTTGAATCAGCCAGGATTAATGACAGTGCTTGGTGACTTATCAGTGAAGAGGGAGCCTGGGCCCAGGGAAGCTGCTAAGAGGTGAATTGAGAGGTGGTCCTGGGGCCCAGCCAGCCGGGGCTTTTCTGGATCCCCAAACGAGAGCCAAGCTGTGGCTGAGCTCTCCAGAGAGGACTGGTGGTCAGGGCTCAGGGAGAGAGAGGAGAGGAGACATCAGCCAGCTGGTCCTTCCAAAGGTCCATCCCTGGCATTCTCCTTGGAAATCTCATGGGGGAACAATGGCAAAATTAAATCCGTAGGGTATTGAATCACATACTCAGTTAGATGATCTAAACTTATTGATAAGGAAAATTTGAAAACATTGAGGCTTTATTTGGGCAAGAAAATATTAATCTGGATTTTTCTTCATCTGTAAGTGAAGGAGACTCTTCTCAGACTGATTCATGTCAAAAAAGGAGTTCATTACCCAGACACCTGACAGAGTCCTTAGTTTCAGGCATAGTTGGTCCAAATGGTACAGGAGGTTGGCAGCCATCTGTCCTTGCTTCGTGTAGTCTCTTTTTTCTGGACCCTTCACAGCCTGTGACTGCATGGGCCTGGGAGTAGCTCTAGCCTTAGGGCCACTCAGCCATGTCCCCTTATTCGAAGGAGAGGGCCTCTTCCCAGCAATCCTCTCTGGCTCTGTGGGGTCATGTGCCTATCCTGGAACCCATCCTTGGCCAGAGGGATAAAGTTCTCTAGAACATGCGCAGGGGACTGGGGGGGAGGGGAGGGGAGACACAGCTTCTTGTTAGTCACATAGACTGAAGCTGTGGTGGGAGCAACCCCCAAGTGGGTGCTGTTCTGGAACAGCTGCCAGGGAGGCCCAGAAGGCTGACTTCTGTGTCTGCATCAGGCACCTCATGTCCAGTGAGTCTTTCCCTGCAGAGGCAGTTAGATTTTCTCATTTCCTTTCCATAATAATTCTTTGGGTTGGAATCAGGAGACTTTTATTTTGTGTTTTGTCTCTCTGGGACTTTGAACCCTTTTCTTTCCCCTTAAGCTCTACCCCCTGTTCTCTGTCCTGAAAAGGCAGACTGTGTTGCTGGGCATCACGTCCAGGAGTCCAGGGCCTGCCTTTTCGGTAGGGCGTTTCCAGCCCCTCCAGCTTAGCTCTGTCAGGGGCACCAAGCCTGAGCCGTTTTTGCCCACTGTCCGTCAGCAGAGACAGAGTTGACTGCCTCTGTCATCTCTGGCATCTCCCTAACCCAGTTATGGCCTGACTTGGCCATCTCCTAGGAATTTAGGAGCCATCATTGCTTTTAGGGGAGCGAGTGATTGATTTTAGTGTTCCTCTTTCTGCTGCCCGAGGTTGTACAGAGAAACTGAGGCTGCCTTTGAGAGCCTGCACACCCACCCTGCCCAGCCTCAGGGGCTGGGATCACTGTATTCCCTCCCAACCCCTGTCTGCCAGTGCTGCAGGTCTAGGCTGGGAGATGCCTGTAGATGAAAAGACATACAGACAGTTGAACAGAACCAATTTAGTTGTATATAAACCAAAGACCTATAATTTTTTTAATCACCAGTGAATGCCTTGAAGATAAGCCCTTGTCATCCCTTATGTGACTCTTTTCTGTATAGTCTATGCTGGTGCTTACTCTCTGAGGACAGGTGTGAATATGTGTCTCTGTTCAGACCCTTGATCTTTCACTAAAGTGCCCATCTGATGTTTGTTTATAAAGCTTGACCCACCTGTGGTTGGCCATTGCTCCCTAAACTGCTTAGTTGACCATCTGATTTAACATCTCATATGGAAGAGAAGGGACTGTGGCTTTTTAATGCTGAAGGCACATTTTGCTGGAATTTCTGAGTCCAGTTCCTTAAAAGTCCAGAGCACTTCCCAACCCAGATGTTTGGCCCTTCCTGGTAACCGTCTAAGGCAGCGGTTCTCAACCTGTGGGTCGTGACCCCTTTGTAACAATGAAAATACCTAGCGGCATTAGGAAGGTTGAGAACTATTTTATTTTATTTGGGGGGGGGGGCTTTATATATATATTTTTTATTGTTAAATCATAGCTGTGTACTTTTGTGCAATCAAGGGGTACAAACTATTTTAAATTGCACATGAACTATGCATATGGATACCCTGTATAGTTGAATGAACTAAACATAAGATAAAACTGAAACAAAGCAAACCTTAGAGAGGCCAAGGCGGAGGCTGGTATCACACCTTGCTGATCAGCCGGTTTGTGGCCAGGGAAGATGCTGGACCCTCACCTGGCAGGAAAAGATGAGAATGAGACTTTCAGATACCAGAGGACAGGCATCACTGTCCCCACCCCTTCCTCCTGGGTTGCAGGTGGCAATGAGCAGGAGTCATGGGCTGAGCTTGGGTCGGGGTACAGAGAGAAGAGGAGACGTGGCCCTGCAGGCTGGCACTGGTGTAGTTGGGGGCTGGAGGTGCTTGTCCATCTAATGTGTGATCACCAGGTCTTTCCTGGAGTGTGAGTTTCACTGCACTGGCCCTGAGTGATTAGAGGGGAGAAGCTCAGGTACAGTGCAGGGTTATTCGCATCCTGGGTTGCACCTGGGAATCTTTCAGTGCTAGAGATTCTGACTAGATTAGAGTGGGGAGGCCTCATGCACAGTAGTTTAAACCTCCTTGGATGACCAGTGTAAAGAACCACTGGCCCAGGGCCTCACTGCTCGCAGGGTGTTGGTATCATGAGACATTGCAAGCTTGTTGGAAATGCAGAGTCTCACACTCAACCTGGACCTTCTGGATTCCAGGTGATACTGTGTGCACACGCCTGTCTTCAGAGGGCCTGTCTCAGTGGCAGCCTGGAGGACAAGACAAAGGATGAATTAATGTAGGATAGAAGAAGAAGTCAGGATGATACTCAAGTTTACACGTGCCAGTCTTGTCTGTAGTCTTGTGTGGCTGTCACTCTAGGGCTACATCTGACCTTCCTAAAGTGACAGAATCCTGTGGAGCCACCTGGAGAGAACACACTTTAGAGAAAGTAGTGACTTGGGTTGGACGGAATTAGGAACCCTGAATACCCCAGAGGTGTTCATTCCTTTAGGTCTTACTTTGTAAAATTATGTCAAAATAGTCTAGTTTTTCCTGACATTTGTTATGAAAAAGGAAAGCAGTGCCAAAATGATTTTCCAAAGATAAATCCTGAAGGCAGTCTTAGCCAGATATGAAAATGTAATGCAGAGATTCATTTACTGCCTGGGATCTTTAAGGCAAAAGGCCTTTGAAAAGGTTAAATTGGAAACTACAACCTCAAAAAATGCACTTATCTGTCTGTGGGGAAGGCACTGTGTCCTCTGCGACCCTGGTGAGCAGAAGCAACGTTTTTTAACAGAGGGAAATAGGACTTGATTTCTAGGCTAATGTGGGCTACTAGGATAGCAATCTGGGTGACTCTGAATGTTTATAATTCCATCATTCTAATGACATTTTCTGGCGGCTCCGTTCGGTTTTAAGTCACCCATCCTTTCCGTGTGTCTGTTCAAAGGAAAACATTTCTTAAGGGTTTCTTGAGATCTTGCAGAAGTACATTGTTCAAAAAAGTTAAATCATACTTTTCTTTTGAAGGATTAACAAACTATGTTAACATAGAGACTTATCTGGTTACTAGGTAAAACATTTGAAATTAATAAAACCTTGTAGTTTTAAGTATACATAACTGAGAGGATCATCTAGTACATGTGGTTGTGGCCAAAGCGTAGGTGACCAGCCTCCCTCCCCCCTCACCCCACTTCAGCTGAAAATCAGTTTCCCTCCACAGTGGTGAAAGGCAGAAGTGGTGATGAACAGGATATTGCTGATGTTTATTGAACACTTGCTCTGTGACAGCCCTTGATCTAGGCCTTCCTGCTTGCTTAATCACCTAACTGCCACCAAAAGCCTATGAATTCTCCCCATTTCAGCATAGGAGAAACTGAGCCACGCAGGGTCGAGTCACAGAAGTATGAAGTGGCAAGCCCAGGATTTGAGTCCAGGCATCCTGACTCCAGAGCCTACTCCATTAACCATCCCTGTGCTTCCTGTGTGTGTTTTAGGAGTAACTTGGTCTCTCTGTTGATCATCTAACTTTTTTCCAGCCTCTAATATTGACATGGAGATGGCTTTGGGGATGTGATTTAATACTGGCCACAGAGGGAGTCACCAGGAATGGCCCGGCATTGTCACTTCCTTGGCTGCATGTAAAGCTGGTGGCCGCCTGCGCCTTTCTCATTCAGACTGCTGTGCTGGTCACATGAGTGGAATCCTGCCTGTCTCCCCTCTGTTAACCTCCCATCCTGTTGTCTTCCAAGGGGGCCCCAGACCAGAGCTTCCCCCTCCATGGAGCACAGTGACGAGGCTGAGGGAGGCAGTTCTGAGGCTTTTTCCTCCCAGCTCCAGCATCTTCCTTTCTTCCCCCTGGTTCTCCACCTAGTTTTAGTTGGGAAGCACCATGGGAACCATCCGCAGGCCCTAGGACCCCAGCGGGCACCGCATAGACATCCCTTCTGGAAACATCCTCTGATTGCCCCTCCTCCCTCTCGTCCTCATTTAAATGGGGGTGGTGTGCAGTGTGGCGGCGTGGTGCCCACAGTGCTGAATCATAGTTGACATGCCCAGAAATGCCATTAGGATAATCTACCCCAGACAGAGAGCCCTGCCTCTGTGCCTGATGAGGACTCAGGTGGCCCATTAGGGCCTGGAGCCCATCCAGAGACCCCATCACCACTCACTTCCCCACTGTGGGTTTGGGTCGGACTCCCTAATGGGGCCAGAGACTCGGTTTTCCTGCACTTGTTTGCTTATTTTCCTGCTGAAGGGGCCACCAACCTATGAGCTGTATGAAATGCTCAGGAATAGCCCGTGACTCAGGGAGTTGGCATTTTTCACAGTCTCCATGGCTTGAAGGCTGGAC
Organism: Loris lydekkerianus; assembly: GCA_963574355.1. Lineage (NCBI taxonomy): Eukaryota > Metazoa > Chordata > Mammalia > Primates > Lorisidae > Loris > Loris lydekkerianus. Next base: position 34,650 of record CAUYPK010034992.1, on the reverse strand, counting down.
GCTTCCCCCACCGCTCTCAAAATAACCAGGCTTGATGGCAGCCTCAGAGAACACTCTAAGCACTTCTTAAAGTTGCATTAGTCTATTCCTTAAGAATGACCCTTGAAGAGTTTTAGAGGAAATCATGTTTCTGGCCTCTCATCGGCAGTTTTTTTTTTTTTTTAAGCAGTCTCTCACTATGTCGCCCTTGGTAGAGTGCTGTGGTGTCACAGCTCACAGCAACCTCAAACCTTTGGGCTTAAGTGATTCTCTTGCCTCAGCCTCCCAAGTAGCTGGAACTATAGGCGCCCGCCACAATGCCCAGCTACTTTTTGTTGTTGCAGTTGCACTGTTGTTTTTAGCTGGACAGGGTGCCCGCCACCCTTGGTGTTGTGGCCAGGGTGCCCGCCACCCTTGGTGTTGTGGCGGGCACCTTGCCAGCTGAGCTACCGGCACCACCAGTGCTCCTGTCTTCTTGACTATAGAGCAAGGATGCTGACCAGAAGTGTGTATGGGGCAACTCAGGCTGTTGAGCTTACAGATATGAGTGTGACAATGGTGTTTGGTGTCAGCTAGGGCTAGTGAGGGCCCTGGGGATGGGTGGTGGTGGGGATGTCTCGTCCTTGTGCCCTACATAATACACCATAGCACCCTACTCAGGGCCCTGAACTCAGTAATAGCTTCATGCTTTGGATTTCTCCTGAAAGAACAGGACATTCTCCTTGGATTCCCCCAGGGATGATCTTCTTAATCATGAACTCCACTGCACCCCCAGGACCTGTCAGTGATGACCTCTGTTGACTGAGGTCCTCACAGGCACCTTCTGTCCTCACTCAGGCAGGTTAAGGGAGAGGCCTGTGGTGCCTGAAGCTCACTGCTGAGCTGGCTGGGGAGGATCTGAACGAGAACATGGCCCATCTCCCCATGCCCTGTTCAGGCCCCCTTAGCTGTAGGACTCCCTCTCTTTTGTTGCTGTAATCCTGGGGAGCAGACTCAGAGTCTGGCTTTCACCCTGAACATTCCTCATACCATGCAGACCTCATAATCGTTTGGGCAGTGGAACTATTTGTTTCCTGGAAACTAAAATGCTTGGTCATGAGGGTGTGGGACTACTGAGTTGGTGTCCTGTTTCCTGGCCTTCGCCCCGAGTGGAGGGCCGGGGATGTGGAGCCGGAGGGCCCCTGACTTCCCGCGTCCGTATGTGTGTGCTCTGTAGTCACAGCTGCCATGGCAGGCCCTCCCGTGTGCACCTCCGGGAAAAGCCCTCTTGGCCTCCTTTGCTGTCTTGCAGCTGCTCACGGGGTTCTCACATTCATGGGGATCACCACGTTTAAAATGGATGGAAATAAGGCAGGGTGCAGTTTGCCTGAAGTGCCAAGTCCTGGCTAGATCTGGGCTCCCTCCTCTGTCGTTCTGCCCAGCTCTCATTAGTATCGTCAGCATTTCCAAGTGGGCTCTGGTCTGGGTGCCCTTTGCCATGTACAGTGTATTTCTTGGAACCGGAGTTAGTGATTTCACATGTTGGCTCTAGCAACCAAATGACTGTTGAACCATGAAAGGCCCATTCTCTTCTTAGTGCTGGCTTCTGAAGTGGTAGATGTGAGTGTCAACTTAAAGAAGACTGTGTCATTTTAGAATCTTGGAGCTAGACCTAGCCAAAGAAATCACCCAGTTGGGTACTTCCCATCATTTTATTAAAGGAGATAATAAGATGCTACAGTGGATGGAGTGAGGCCTGGGTGTGGGAGGAGTGGGTCTGTGTGCTTCCTTTTGCTTTTCTCCCTATCTGCCTCCTGTCTCTCCTCTTTTTGTCAGCTGCAAGATGTCCCCATGGAACCCACTTTGAAAATCAAAGATGTAGTCCAGCTGCCTTATAAACAAGTGTCAGTCCCTGTGCTGCTCCTAGTCAGCCCTCTGCAGGCTGCCCCCAACTTGACTCCAGAAAGACCCCATGGGGGTTGCAGTTGTTCTGAGCCCTCTAGCCCAGAGTGACATGTCCACGCATAGGCCCCTCCCTGCTTCCCACAGAAGCCAGGCTCTACCTGGCCTTCCCTCCTGGGCCCACCTCTCTCCAGCACCCTGGTGATTAAGCTCTCCTTGCTGTGGATAAGGAGGGCTTTCTAGAGGGGCTTGGCTGTGCAGTGCTGCCGAGACCCTAGCCCACTCTTTCTGTTCATTCGGCTAATACCAGCTGTTGGGTGGCAGGCTCAGTGCTGGGTGCCAGGGACGTGGCAGTGAGCAGAGCAAGGGAGCCTAGCCCAGGTCTGCTGAAGCTGGTGGGTGGGCTTGCCAGCCCTGTGGTGCAGACATGAGTCCTAACACACGGGGCATTCTGGCATTTCAATTTCCGAATGAATTACTTTTAAAAATTATTTTTTACAGGGCCTTATTGGAAGGAGAAAGTAATCCAGAGATATTGATCTGGACTGAGCATGCTGAAAATGTGCAACCAGGTAAATGAAAGGAAGGCTAATTATTTAACTTAAAAATGCTTTCCAGGCTGGGCACAGTGGTTCACTTTTGTAATCTCAGCGCCTTGGGAGGCCAGAGTAGCATTGTGCTACTGTACTATAGCCTGGGAAACAAAGGGGGTCCCTGTGTCTAAAGCACAAAATGCTTTCCGCATGAATTGTTCATTTCATGGATAGATAGTAAAGCACCAATAATCTGGAAGAACAGGAGTTAGATATATGGTGTTCAGATAACAGTAGTTCATCTCTCTTTTATATACCAAATACACTTTGGTTTAATGGGACATAATTTCAATTATGATATAAATGAGAGTACAGAGACGTACTTGATAAACTCCTCTGTGTTTGGGGGTGCTTCCTAGCCAACATGGAGCAGGAGCAGAGGGGCTGATGGTGCTGAGCAGTGAGAAGGGTGAGGAGAAAGTGCTTGTGGATTTAGTTATCACACAAGAGTCCCTGGGAAGGGACACTCTTTTGCTTTCCAGATCAAAGAGCTATGGTTGTAGCACAAGTGCAGGGAAGCAGGGCTTTGAAGGGCAGGTGGTCAGCATCTTGGAACCTGCTGCCTCACCAGTGCAGGGATGGGAAGAATTACATTGTTTCCTCAACCTTAGGCTGGTGTGTGCAGCGCAGGAAAATGTGCCCAGGTGCTCTGAAGATTGCCTTAGTGTAGGCCAACCATAGGACAGGGCCCATACTTCTGTAGCTGCAGAACCGACATAAAAGAATTGAAGTTGTGGGCCAGATGCAGTGGCTCATGGCTGTGATCCCAGCACCCTGGGAGGCTTAGGTAGGTGAATCACCTGAGCTTAGGAGTTTGAGACCAACCCTGTCTCTACTAAAAGTAGAAAAACTAGCCAGGCATTGTGGTGGGTGCCTGTAGTCCCAGCTACTTGGGAAGCTGAGGCAAGAGCATCACTTGAGCCCAGAGTTTGGGGTTACTGTGAGCTGGGATACCATGGCACTCTACCTAGAGCAAATGAGTAAGACTCTCGTCTCAAAAAAAAAAAAAAAAAGGCAAAACCAAAGCCTGTAGTGTTTCTGTGGCAGCATCTTTACAAATGAGGAGGTTGTCAATGTGAAAATAAATTAGGAAGTGTAAAAAATATTAATTTTGTTAATACTTGTTGATCTAATACGGAAATCAGTAAAAAATAACAGCATATAAACAGGGGTTATGCTGTGGTATTGGTATTCAGTAATTAAATACTTTGTAATTATATGTTTCTTCTCTGAAGTAAGTAAAATAAACTTATCTCAACAAAGTAGTAATGAATGATCTCAAAATATCCTTATATTGTGAAATTTCAGCCATAAAAACTAGCACCTCTGAGTTTTCTGCACATGTGCTGTGCTTTCTGGTCAACATTGATGTTTTTGTCAGGGTGAGTGAGTATTTTCAGAGCAGTAACTGGGGTGCTAGGCTAAAGTATTTGTTGTGCTGCCTTTCACTGTAATAGGATTTTTAAAACTCACAAAAGATAATTTGGGCACTGAAAATAGTGTATTTATGATGTCCTTTCTGTGGTAATAGTATATATTTTGTGTGATGGGATGGGATTTGACCTGTAACAATGTTTAAAGGTGAAAAAAAGTAATAATGTCTATCATTTTAATGAACTGTTGGTTCAATTTCTACAGAATTCAGAAGCAAGGCCTATCAATACACTGACTCAGTATTACAAAGGAAAAATCAAAGAAATCTGTTCTCAAGGCAGAAAGCAACTTCAGCAAGTTCAGTTCCCAGCTTGGCAGTCTACTCCCACCGGTCCGGATACCTTGGATCTCAGACAACAATGTCTACTGCAGGTGCTGCCAGAAGGGGCTTGGAATACCCTTCCCTGGCCCCTACCTGGCACGAAAATTCTTACAGAAAAATTGTCAACGGTCAAACCAGCTTCAGAACTTTTTCTCCAACTTATGGTCTTTTAAGAGATACTGAAACTCAAGTGAAAACATTCACAGAAAGACCAAAAGCTGAAGGCACAAGGGACGCCCCCACTTACTTAGCCAAAGATACCACAGTTGCCCAGGAGTCACACCGATACAACCTGGCAGTAGGTCCTCCCAGAAGCACTCGGTTAAATGAGAAGACTGTCACTTTGGGAAAGAAAACAGAAGTGAGAACCACAAGGGAGCAAGAAGGAAGCAAACCAGGAAGCATCAGAAAAAAGCAAGAAGAGAAAATGTTTGATTCTAAAGAGAAGGCTTCAGAGGAGAGAAATTTAAGATGGGAAGAACTGACAAAGTTAGATAAAGAAGCAAGAGAGAGAGAGAGCCAGCAAATGAGGGAGAGGGTTAAAGGGAGGGACTCACTGAAGGAGAAGAGTGTGAGAGAAAGAGAGGTGCCCATTAGTGTAGAAGTATCCCGGGACAGCACACCAGAGATGTCCCCTAAAGGTCTGCAGACACAGATGCCAGGGAAGAAGGCTACTGGTGACGGTGCAGGTACAGGTGGAGAGGCGGACACCAGAGAGGCACGGTTCAGGTTGGGCACGGGTGACACCACCAGCTCTCTGACAGGCGATTCCATGACAGAAACCATAGCAGAAAACATCGTTACCAGCATCCTTAAGCAGTTTAGTCAGTCTCCAGATACAGAAGCAACTGTTAATTCTTTTCCAGACACAAGAGTCACTTACATGGAGAGGAGAGAGCTTCCTGGTGAAAGGAAAACAAAGACCGAAATAGTTGTGGAGTCTAAACTGACTGAAGATGTTGATGTCTCCGATGAGGCTGGCCTGGACTACCTTGTAAGCAAGGATATTAAAGAAGTGGGGCTGAAAGGAAAATCAGCTGAGCAGATGATAGGAGATGTAGTTGAGCGAGGTCTGAAAGGGAGGGAGGGGAGAGCAAAGGTGGTCAACGTGGAGATCGTGGAAGAGCCTATGAGCTACCTAGCTGGTGACAAGGCAGAGGTGTTCTCTGTCCCATTCAAGGTGGAGGAGGTCGATGATATGTCTCCCGGCGCCAAGGAGCTTGTTGAGGAAGAGGAGAGTTATGAAGAAACCGACGTCACATTCTCAGTTAATCAACGTCAAAGGACCAGGCAGCCTCAGGAGAAGGTAGCTCACGTTGAAGAAGTGACAGAGGCAGGTGACTCGGAGGGAGAGCAGAGTTATTTTGTGTCGACTCCAGATGAACACCCTGGGGACCATGATAGAGATGACAGCTCCGTGTATGGGCAGATCCACATCGAGGAGGAATCCACCATCAGGTACTCTTGGCAAGATGAAATTGTGCAGGGGACGTGGAGGAGAAAAAAAAGGGATGATGAGGCCGGTGAGAAGGTTGTGCAGCCCCTGGATGTTCCAGCACCTTCTCTGGAAGGGGATGCAGGTTCTGTTCACTGGAAAGAACAAGTTAGAAGTGGTGAATTTCATGCTGAACCAATAGTCATTGAAAAGGAGATTAAAATACCACATGAGTTCCACACCTCCATCAAGGGCATGTCCTACAAGGAGCCCCGGCACCAGCTTGTGGAGGTGATCGGGCAGCTGGAGGAAACCCTTCCGGAGCGCATGAAGGAAGAGCTGTCTGCCCTAACTAGAGAGGGACTGGGTGAGTCAGGGGGCGTTTCAGTCGATGTAAAGAAAGTCCAGACCTCTGGTGGTGGTTCTGTGTCCTTGGTGGCTGAAGTCAGCCTCTCCCAGACTGTGGATGCTGATCAGTTAGACCTGGAGGAGCTGAGCAAAGATGAAGCTGGAGAAATAGAGAAAGCTGTGGAGTCAGTGGTGCTAGAGAGCTTGACCAAGCGACACGGCTCAGCGCCGGGAAGCCCAGGCAGGGAAGGCAGAGTGGAGGCCTCGGCTGTTGGCATCAAGCGCTGGGCCACCAGGGAACTGTACAGTGCTTCTGGCGAGAGTGGGGGAGCTGGTGGGGCCCCCCACAGCAGGGAACAGCTCGCTTCCCACGGCCCAGTGTCAGCCACTGTAGAAGTCAGCAGCCCCAGGGCCTGTGCTCAGTCACACGTGCTGGAGGATGTGAGTCACTCTGTAAGGCACATTAAACTAGATCCCACTGAGATCTGGAGGACTGAGCAAGTCTCGCAGGGAGGACCCACTACAGGAGTGGTGAAGGTAAGTGAGGGAGGTAACCTCAGGCAGGCAGTGAGCTTCACCGAAGTGTCCGGTCCCCATCAGAGTCAAGCGTCCAAAGAAACCTTCCAAGGCCCTGCCCCTGCCTGTCAGGAGGTGGGAGGCAAAGAAGATGTAGGCCCAGCAGAGTTTTCCACAGACACTCCCGACATATCAGGGAGGCACAGCACATATGGCCCCAACCAGTTTCATGCTGAAAAGGAAATTACCTTTCAGGGTCCCATTTCTGCGGCAGGGAAGGCTGGTGATTCCTTTGCAGGGGAAGAGGCAGTGGGTATCCACACTTCTGTGAGGCACCTTCAGTTAGGCCGTAAAGGACGGTTCACTGAGCAAATCCAGTTTGTAGCCCCACTTCCAGTCAGAATGGAGTCAGGTGTCACTGGAGATTCTATGCCCACAGAAGAGTCCCCAAGGAGCGACATGTCCATCAGACATGTCCGTATTGAACCCCAGAGGCATCAAACTACTGAGCAGATAGTTTACCACGGGCCAGTCCCCCAGCACGTGGAATTTAGTGCTTCAGAAAGCAGCACTGTCTGCAGAGAGGGCTTGGCAGATGTGACCCAGGCCACTCGTAGTTACATATTGGCAGGTAAAGCCCCAATGACTGAAAAGAGTGCCCTCCAAAGGGTCATTTCCAAATCTTCTCAGGACAATAATGTGGAAGACATGTCAGAGGCAAAAGTGACATCAGGCATTAGCAGATCCTTTAGGCACATTCAACTAGGTCCTCCTCCTGGTTCAGCAGACCCCCCTGAGCTGGGTGGTTTAGTGGATGGTGGTGGAACACTAAGGCACATTGCCCTGGGGCCCAAAGAAACTTCATTTACCTTTCAGATGGATGTGAGTCACATAGAGGCCACCCCCTGCTGGACACAAAAGGCAGGAATGGAAGCAGATGCTCACAGTATGTCTGACAGTGGTGCCTGGAGAGACACGGACAGTAGGAATGACCAGGCAGCCGGCGCGAGCTTTACCGCCCCTGTGGGGGCTGGACATCAGGCCCACGGAGAGCAGGGCAAGGCGCAGGCAGAGTTTGATAAAACGGTGCAGTTGCAGAGAATGGTAGACCAAAGGTCAGTGATCTCGGATGAAAAGAAAGTTGCTCTCCTCTATCTAGACAATGAGGAGGAGAATGATGGGCATTGGTTTTGATGAACAGAAAATATTTTGTTTTAAATGACATTTTATTTGATAACATACCAACATACAAAGGCCTTATTTCAAGGGGTGGGGGGACGCTCACTTGTAAACCCTCCCCTTTTTTTGCTTTCTTTAAGTTCTCCAGGCAGTGTCAATTTATTTTATAGTTAATCTATGTAGGTTTCAAATTAATTCATGGTTTATAAGGCATTGGCATTTTAATTTGATTTGGGACTTTTACAAAACACTTTTTTTCCCCCTGAAAATGTCTCTCCACTTTGGGAGGCAAAGTTCTACCACTTCTGCACCTGGTCACAGACATGGCTTGCATCTGCTTAAAAACAATAATTATCTTCAGGGCAAGAGGCCTAAACATTAACCAGTTTAAAATAATACTATATTAAAGAGTAAATTTTGTTTGCATGTGCTACTAAGAAATAATAAACTAACATTTTAAGGGAAAAATACATTTTCTCCTTCCAAAGTCTTTCCAAAAAGAAATCCTTCGAAATAAGCAGACTGCTTATGTGAAGAAAATTTTGCTAAATGATTACATCTTTAGGAAAAAGTTGCAGATGGAATTAAATGAATTTCTATCTATGTGCAGAACTTTAAAAAATACAGTATTTTATTTATGGAGAGGACAGCTGTAGTCTATTATAACATTTCAAATTACGTTTGCACAGCTTCTGCCCTGGACCCATGAATAGGGGACGTGATTATTGGGTGTCATTTCTTAATGGCACTGGGTCGTTACGTAGCGCACAGGCTGAACGTTTTTTTTCATTGTAGCCTATGTTCTGGAGTAGCCAGCTCCTACCAGACTGAGTATATTCAAGCTTCTATGTGCCCCCAAGCCCTTAGCACCTAGACACTTAACGTCACGGGTGGGAGGTATACCCTAAAGATGATGACAAGGTCGATGCTCAGACTGCAGCTGGACTGGCAAGTGGGTTGCATGCCGGAAAATTGGAAACACAAGGTAGATTGTGCCTCCCAAAGAAGCCTTTCTCCGCCCCTTTCATGGCCCTCCACTTCCTGGCTCATGGCTGTCTCTCTGAGCTCAGAAAGATACAAATGAAACAATCACTAACCAACCCTGCAGAAGCTTTTTTGCACTTTCAGCAGAAATCTTTTTAGTTGGGGTGTTTTGTACAGGAAACAAATAATGCATTAAATAGAATAAGCTATTTTGAGGAAGGAACTGGGTAGCTCTGAGACCCCTAGGACAGGCCTGGGGGGGGGGGGGGAAGAAGGCCATCACTCTGGTGGGCCACAGGTTGAGGACCTTCAGGTGCACACCACCGAGTCTAAGATGGTAGATAGTGTGCTCGGTTTGATATGTTTTATTTTACACATGGGTATTGTTTTCAAAGCTTCTATCTTTAAAGAATATAGCATCACATAAAAATAGTATCTTTAGCCTACAGCAATATTTTAGTTCAGGCTAGTTTTTTTCACATAATGTCTGAACTGTACTACTTCCTGTGACACCGTATATCATAGAACTGACTGTAGTGTGCTGAGGAATAGCAATCTGAGGTTATACTACCGTCAGGTATGTTAGGATGACAGCATTGGAAGTTCTTCCCTCTTGGGTCACAGGATGGTCCTCAGGGTGGTCATCCCCAAGGATGCTCATCTCTGTTGGTCCTGATAGCAGAGCAGCTACAGCAGGTAGTTTACAGAGAGTGCGTTTTCATAATAAGTGGAGAAATCCAGCACAGCTCTCAAGATGATCTATTTTTAAAACACCATGAATCAGGATAGAAAGAAAGTTAATTTGAATTGCAAGTTTAAACCTTTGTTATCCATCTGCCAAGTGAACTAGCGATTGTCAGACTCGTTATGGAGGTGACTGCTTCGCAAAGATTTGTCATTTCTAATACAGTCAAAGATGTGCTGGTATTATATTAGCTGTAATTGGTAATGGTCTTTGTAAAAGTGATCGATGAGAATTTGGTCAGAGTGACAGCCTCCTGTTTGATGGCAGCACAGACTCATGAGGAATCTGTTATGAATCTTAAGTGGGCTGAGTTTAATGTCAGCGTATTGGCTTATATCTGGTGAATAGATGCTGATGTGAACAGGTTATTATTATCATGACCTACTTCTGTTTACCTTGGAAAATGTCGTACATCTTAATTTTCACCTCCAAGTTGTAATGCATAACTTCAAGAAGTATTTGCCAGTATGGTATAACAGAGCTGTTGTTGGTTACTACGTCTCTGCATCAACTAGGAGGGAGTGTGCCCTCAACGCTGTGATAGGTCACCCCAAACTTCTGTGTTCTTTAAAAATAGTCACTCTGGAGATAAGAGAAATCAACTTCATGGTTGGACGAGGTGGAAACACAACCAGTGTTTTCCTATTTATTGTTTAGACAAAACCATATTCATTGAATGTTTTCCAACTTCCTGCTGGTTGTTTTGATACTGTTTGTTTAAGGTGTATATTTAGAATGGAATCATCTAAAAAGCTGAATTTGTTAACCTTCTGTTCCCCATAAAGGAAAATGTCACAAGAACGTATAAAAATAAAAATCTGAGGGGAAAAAACTCACCTTGTTCCTCAAGAGAGTAATTTTCTAGTAGATTTTTGGTGTGGTTTCTTTTAAACTCTAATTAAAGAATCTATATGCTTACGTGCATGTTTTTAGGGCAGCACACAATTACTGGGGAGAATGTATATGAACAGTTCTAGTTCCCTAATTCCTCACTTGAAGAGGACTGGATAGTGTTAACACAAAGACAGAATGCATGGCAAAGCATAGACCAAGTGGCTTGTATTCAAATATATACTGAACAATTTGTGGTAATATGTCATCATCACAGGCTGGAAGACCAGTGCCAAGCCATGATCAGTCATCCATTTTTCCCAAGATGAAGGGTTTCTTGGGATATGAGAATTTTCAGTGCGAAAATCAGGACTGTCTGGGCATACTGGGACAGTTGGTTACCTTGTAAGTGCAAATTGAATGGTTGTTAATCACAGCCATTTCTTAGGTGCTTTGAAAAACTAAGTTGAGACAAAGGAGTAGCTAGATATCTTTACCTGTTTATAATCTTTTAGTCTTTTACCAAAAAAGTACAAAAACATGAATAGCTGCAATTTCCATCTCTTGTTAAAGTTAACAAATTTAATAGATGGAAGACATTTGGTGGAACAGTACTAAATTTATCCTTTCCTGGGGTGGGGGTGCAGGACTAAATTTTAAAAATGTATTTTAGTTTCTGTGATTCTAAGATAACTTACCAAGTAATACAGAAAGGAAGAAGGAGCCGGGTGTAGTGACTCACACCTGTAATCTCAGCACTCTGGGAGGCTGAGGCGGGCGGATTGCTTCAGCTCAGGAGTTTGAGACCAGCCGGAGTGACTCCTGTCTCTAAAAAATAGCTGGCTGTTGTGGCGGGTGCCTGTAGTCACAGCTACTCAGGAGGCTGAGGCAAGAGAATCACTTGAGCCTAAGAGTTTGCTGTGAGCTATTACACTTTGGCACTATACCCCAGGGTGACTGAGACTCTGTCTTAAAAAAAAAAAAAGAAAGGAACAGATCAGAATTCATATTTGTTTCAAAAAACACACCACAGAGTCTTAGTTTAGGCTATTGTGATACAAAAACACTGGCCCAGGTGGCCTGAATGACAAACGTCTCACAGTTCTGGAGGCTGGAAAGTCTCAGTGCTGAGAGATTCTCCTTCTGGTGAAAGGTCTCTGCTTGGCTTGCAGACAGCTGCCTTGTTGCTGTGGAGGGTGCAGACAGATTCTCTCTCTCGTGTTTCTTATAAAGGCGAAGATCAGGGATCCACCTCCTAATACCATCACATTGGGTATTAGGGCTTCAACATGAATTGGGTGGGGACACAACCAGTACATAGCAGATGCCACCTATTTCTTCAACTATATGGGAGACTTGGTGAGTAGTGACCACATCCCAGTCCTTTTCTGCACTCTATCATCATCATCACAGAGGTCTGGGACTGGTGAGTAACAGCAGAGATGGTCTACATGGTCAGGTGTCAGGCTCTTGAGGAAGACATGGGACCTTGTTTCTCCCTACCCTGTCATGTCTATTTCCTCCATTGATTCTTGAGGTGACAGCTACATGAATGGACCCAGGGTGGTTTGGGTTTCCCACAGAGGCTTGGAGGGGAAGGGCCCCTATGCTGCAGTCTGTTGCCCTCTTTAAGCACCAGCCTGCAGCCTCACTGGCCATGGTGCCTGGGATGTAGGGGAGAGGGTGGTTCTGCCCACACCTGCACCCCCACCCTCTGGGTGCTCCATCCACCTCATTCTACCATTGGATCTCTCGGTTGACAGTGTGGAGAAAGGTGCCCAAAGCTTCCTGCTTGACTTTGCTATCTTCACACAACTATGGCCCCCCTGCCAGGAGGCTAAAGACCACTGTGGACCCCAGGTCAGTGCCAACTCAAAAAGCAGCTCCAGGGTGGTGGACATGTTTGTCCTTCCTGGAGTAGAGGCCACAGGAGGTATGCGAAGCACTCAGCAGCCTCCCGTCTTGGGAGCCTCACTCCTGCTTTTCTTCCCACTCCCCTATACCTGCCTTGCCTGACCCCAAGGCCAAGCCAGGAGCAGTGGCCACCTGCCCCATTGTACTTGGTTATTGGCTGAGGTGCTACCACTGACACCCACGGATGCCACCAGCGTACGTTCAATACTTAGTGCCACACTGGATGGCCACTGTGTGTCCCCAGTTCTTAGCACACCTGGTATATCCTAAGTGCCCAAGAAAAACTGTGAAGAGCGACGGGACATACAAATAAAGGAAGCCATCTCCAGGACCCTGAGCAGGCTCCTGAGAGCTCCGAGCAAGGCTTCATTTTGAAAACACTGACACTAGCACTTGCAAGTTTTCCTTTATTAGCATTTTATTCTCATTTTCTGTTCAATCCTTATTAGCTTCCTATAAGAAAGGGCTTTTTCCAGAGTTTTACTGTTCCAAATCTGACCCCGGACCTATGCAAGGAACTCTGTGTACAAGTGAATGCCAAATCTACTTTCCTGTACAACTTTTGAAGATAAGACTTTCAGCCACAGTAGAGCTCTGATGAGTAAAAATTCCTGTTGACAAGAAGAACCACTTAGGTTTATTTCTAAAAATAGAAACATTTTATAGAAGTGCCAGACAAGAAGAACAACTTAGGTTTATTTCTAAAAATAGAAACGTTTTATAGAAGTGCCAGATCACCTGAAGGGCAACCACTGTCCACCTGTGGCCATGAGAACTTCATGGTGTCATGTGCACGCTGGAGCAAACAGTTGGCCGTGAAAATCCGTACCCTGCTGTTGAATTCCATCTTGGAGAGAAATTTGTATAATACCCTAAATGACAGTGGCCTGTCCTGCCCACAGCTTTCTTTGGGGATGAGGGTGGGATCTCAGTCTGCTGCGTTGGGCCTGGCCTTCCCCAGAATGGTGTGCTGAGGGACCCCAGTGCAGAAGGCTACTTTGGCTTTTGCAGCCTGCCTTGGCTTCATGGTGACCTCAGGGGCCCTGCAAACAAGCAGAGGATATGGGGTGAGTGTGGCGCCCCTCAGCCCTGCACACGGTTCCCACCTGGCCTTTGCTGCTGGGAAGCAATTGCTGAGACACATTTAATGAGAGGCCTCTAGGGGCTGTGAGTGAGACAGGAATCGTGGCACAAGAGCATAAAACCCAAAATGTTTTCCTCCTATCTTTTAATTCTTTGTGACCACCCATGTGGAGCTGAAACAGTGAACCCTCAGCTGGCTCAGGAAGCAGGACACAAGCAAAGAAGACTGTGGAGGTTGGGCTGAGGCCTCACTGGCTTGCTTTCCCTGCCCTAAAAGGGCTGGGCGTGGTCTGCTCCAGGCTGCTGTCGGCTTCCTGGAGCATAGACTTGGCCATCAGCCCAGGGGCTTTGGCAGACAGAGATTTTGTAAGTGGGGCCTCCACAGCAGGGGCTGACAGAGACATAGGGCCCAGCTAAAATCAGTGGACTCTCCAACTCTGGTCCTGACAGGATAGCAGGCCGAAACAGTCCTCTGCGCCCTCCCACTCTGGCAGGTGCCTCAAACTGCAGCAGAGGCTGGTCTGCAGGAGGACAAAATCCAGTGTGTGTTTCTGACACTATTCAAAAGCAAATTCCTTTTTAATACCTGGGCAAGGATATTTTTTACAACTGGTCTCATGTTTAAAACTGTAAGTTAAGGAAAGTCAGTTAGTAAAACTTCCCATGGAAGCTTTCACAGAACCTTCTAGAACAGATTTCTCTGAGATTTGAATAGAAAATGAAGGGGATTCTGGGAGAAGGGAGGGAAAGCTGACTCACTTAGATAGGATGTCCACAGTCTGCTTGGTGGCCAAAGTCCTCTTGTCCTTTGCTCCGTATAAGAGGGTCTGAATCTGAAGACACTGCAGAACCCCAAGTAGAAATCACGAGGTTATGGGAATGTCATGGGGAACATTTTGCAGGAAAATAAAGTCTCCCTTGAATGAGAGAAAAAGGGCTTCATTCTTAAGACTGTTCTTGTGACAGAATTCATGCTTTCTCAGGGTTTCTCCTAGGAATAGTCTGACATTTGATTCGGATGTTCTGAGGGATCCAGAAAATACACGTACTGTTTTAGTGCTATTTCATAAAACTCAGTGAATGTCTTTATGCAAAAATATATTTAAATATTTTTAAAAAGGAAAGGCAAGACCTTGGTATTGACCAGTGGACCCTATCTAGTTTCTATTAGTAAGTGGCCCTTGCTTTAGCTCAGAAAAGTTTTTTTTACAAAGAAAGCTTTTTAAAAAATAAACAAAAGCTTTATTTTTATATGGGCTTTCTATACCCATTAGTACACAGCAATTCCTTAGTTATTAGTAGATAAGTATTGAGCTTATGGATTATTAGGGTTGATCTGATGGATTGTACCGGGCCAGGGCAAACTAAGGAGAGGAGAAAGATTAAAATTGTGCCAACAATGGCCAAAATAATTTTGAGGAACAATGAGGTTAAGAAACTCACTTTCCTGAATGCCAAGACCTTTTTATAAAGCAATAGTAATTAAGGCAGTGTTTTATTCACCCAGGGGAACAGGACAGAGAGCCCAGGACTTGACAGACAATAGACTGGCCTTGCAGGAGGACTAGTGAGAAGAGTGGGACCACTTACTTTCCAAATGGATGGAACAGATCGCTACTACTTACCAAACACAAAAATTAATCCCAGAAAGATTTAAAGGACTAAATGTGAAATGCAAAACTTGGAGATTTTAGATGAAAACATCTTGAGGTAGGAAAGCATTTCTTAGACAAGATCTAGACCAATGGTTCTCAACCCTTGGGTTGTGACCCACAGGAACTATATTAAAGGGTTGCAGCATTAGGAAGGTTGAGAATCACTGATCTAGACAAACCAAAAGACTGATAAAATGTAACTATATGAAAACTCAAAACACTGTGAACCAAAATTCACCCTAAGCACAGTACAGAAACAGGCCAACACTGGAGAAAGATACTTAACATGCACACAACTGAGAGGTTCAGCATTTAGTATACATAAAGAACTTCTCTGAGATAATAAGTAAAATAAAATAACCTCTCAATAGAAAACTAGTCAAAAAATATGTACATATTATCCAAAAGGTTGAAAATTGGCCAATAAACCTGCTAAATCTCACTAATAACCAGAAATGCAAACTTTAATGAGGTAAGTACCATTTTACCCATCAGGTTGCAAAAGTTATACTCATCATGATGACACCAAGTTTTGTCAAATATACAAAGCAATAAGAACTCCTTTATGTATTGATAGTGAGTGTTCAAGTTGGTATAAATCCTTTGTAGAGCAATTAAGCAATATTTAGTAAAGGATATATAAATTGTGACATACATGTATCATATGTATGTGATATACAAATGTCTGATATATATGTGTGTGTGTGTATACTCACATAAACCTTATAAAATCAAGGAGAAAAAGAAAATTGTAGATGATTGAAAATAATACATATACATGAAGTTTTAAAACATGTAAGACAAAACCATACTAAAATAAAAAAAGCAGGAAATGATATCCAATTCAGGGTAGTTGCTATCTGGGTATAGGTATATAGGGGACTTCAGTCATATGAGTCATGTTTTACCTCTTATATTGAATAGTGAGTTCAAAGGTATTTGCTATACTTTTTTGCGTATCTTAACTATTTCATAATGTATTTTTAAAAGATTGATTTTTTTTTTTTTTTTTTTTTTTTGAGACAGTCTTACTCTGTTGCACCAGGCTAGAGTGCCGTGGTATCATCACAGCTCACAGCAACCTCAAACTGCCGGGCTGAAGTGATCCTCCTGCCTCAGCCTCCTGAGTAGCTGGGACTATAGGCACCCACCACAATGCTCAGCTAATTTTTCTATTTTTGGTAGAAATGGGGTCTTGCTCTTGCTTAGGCTGGTCTCCAATTCCTGAGCTTAAGAGATCCCCTTGTCTCAGCCTCCTAGAGAGCTAAGATTACAGGCCTGAGCCACCGTGCCTGGCCCTGAGTTAATTTTTCTATATGGTAACAGCTTGGGTCAAAGAAAGTTTGAGGGTTTGGGGACTTAGTACTGAAGATTGTTTATTCATTTTGATTTGCCAATCAGTTTAGGTCTTCAAGAAAATTAAAATGCAAGCCGTCAAAGGGCTTTGTCTTTATAAGCTGTGGAAAATATCAAAACCATTTGTTTCAATTTGAGGAACTGAGAATGTAGTTCTGGAATCTAAGAACCTGGCCCTCTTTTAAGGAGGAAGAAAATAAACAAGACTGGCAGGATTTTTTAAATAATAGAAAATATTCTATTTCTTACTCTAGCACAAGAAGTAGTGAACTATATTACTCCATTCAACACATAATTCAAATTCTGCAAAGACGAGGATCCCAGCCCCTCTGCTCACTAAGCCCCTGCCTTTCTAAATCTGTACTGGGGCCTTAGCCCGGCCTAGGCAATGAGCCTTTCTTTCCATGGGGGTGAGCCAGCCTTCCTTTTTTTTTTTTTTTTTTTTTTTTTTTGCAGTTTTTGGCCGGGGCTGGGTTTGAACCCACCACCTCTGGCATATGGGGCTGGCGCCCTACTCCTTTGAGCCACAGGGCTGCCCAGCCAGCCTTGCTTTAATCTACAGGTAGATTATTGTGATCCTGGAAATTTAGGAATTTTGAGAAAGCTCTGTTACTTGGAGGGGAGGACAGGTTTTTGATACTTAGGAAACTTGATGGAAACTCTTCCAGTACCCGGCTCCAGCTGCAGTTTTAGGAAGCCTGGGTGTGTCTCCCCATCAATGAGGCAAAGCTCACCCCATACAGGGCCTGGCAGAGGCCAACGTGCTCAAAGAGGGAGGGAGGGACAGCAAGCAAGAGAGACCATCTGCTCTCCCTAACGCCCTGCCAGCCAGGGAGGCTCTTTCTCAAGGGCTATCACTTCTTGTCAGAACAGACTTCATTTTCTCTTTCATGCCCAGAAATACCTACACTCAATGTAAAAGGTCAGGGCTAATTTTAAAGCCACCCAAACTTCCCTGTTTACATATTTATGAATGCCTCTGCCACAGCTCATTTGAGAGGAGCTGATGTCGGTACACGGCTTGGTACATCACTGTGGCATTAGGGTTTTACTGACATTATAACAATTAGTGGAGACAGTCTGAGGTCTCACTTCACTCTGCCTTAATAGATGGCCTTTCAAATGTAAAGCTCGGGAGGAATTTCCATCCTACTCCTTTGCTGATTGGAGCTTCTCTCCCTGCCCCCACATGCTCTAGGGACAGTGTTATCATTGGCTACATATTCACGAATTCCCAGGAAGAAAGAGAAGGCACCTGGAAATGCTTATAAACATTCTCAGTGGTTTTACTAACTAACCCCATTTCTTCCAGATCTTGTGTACTGATCATTTTCACTGGGGGTATTAGTAGATAGAACAGACTTAGCAGAGAACTGTGACTGGGTCCAGTGACCCTTTTCCAGTAACCAAGCCTGGACCAGGACTGGGGTGGCTCACACCTGTAATCTCAGCACTTTGGGAGCCTACAGCAGGAAGAAAGCTTGAGGCCAGGAGTTCAAGAGCAGCCTAGACAAAATAGAGAGACCCTGTCTCTATGAAAAACAAAAAAATTCGGGTGGGGTTACACCTATGGTGCGTCTTATAAGGGTACACGTGAAACTTAGTAAATGTAGAATATAAATGTCTTAACACAACAACTAAGAAAATTCCAGGAAGGCTATGTTAACCAGTGTGATGAAAATGTGTCAAATGGTCTATAAAACCAGTGTATGGTACCCCATGATCGCAGTAATGTACACAGCTATCATTTAATAATAATAATAATAAAGAAAAACAAAAAAATTCGGTGGGCATGGTGGGGCATGCCATCCCAGCTACTCAGGAGGTTGAGGCAGGAGGATAGCTTGAACCTAGGAGCCAGGAGTTTGAGGCTGCAATGAATTGTGGTCATGTCACTACACTCCATCTAAGCAACAGAGTGAGGAAAGAATAATATTGAGCCCTAGAGAGGTGAGTCACATCCCCAATCTGCCTTAACCCCTGTTAAGACCCTTCTTTTTCTGGTATTAATAGATATTTTTCCCTAAGGCCACTTAGCCTGACTAAGGTGATTTGCCTAAAATTCCAGCTGAAGTTAGAAGAGAGGTAAAGGGATGTCAATGAAGATACAGAAACAGAGCTGGCCTCTCCTTCCTAACCCCCTTTCAGGATGACAGTGTTCAGGGAGGTAAGAGCCGGCACCAAGGCAACAGAAAGTGGCTCATGCATTAACTGAACTACTTTTCAAAAGATACTTTATTTATTTATTTATTTATTTATTTTTTATTTTTTTTGACAGCTTTTATTTTATTTATTTATTTATTTTTTTATTGTTAAATCATAGCTGTGTACATACTTTCTTTTAAATAGTGAAAATAACCCATTACGGACTCCTACTAGAAAATGTTTCATTATAGCTGTATATTTATCTAAGAAACATAAATTGCATTTTCCAATGTTCTGCTGCTCTTGGCTAAATTTACTTAACCATTTTTGTGTGAAGTGTTTCAATTCTTTTGTTAAAAGTACAGGTATTGACAAGAGGTGAAGTCAATAAATGTTGATTGAACCTAGTGGGAGCCAGGCTTTGTAAACATCTTGCTGGGCTAAGTAAAGAACTCGCCAGACCTTGACATCATTCTCCACCATAAATAAAGGTATTATGTGCTCTCCAGATTCTTCCCAGAGGCCAAGGCACTCCTCTTTGAAATCAACCACTAAAGAGTGTTTCTCACTTTTCTTTAAAGTGCAATAAACTGAAGTTCTGAGTATCTCTTTGATTTTACAAGCAAGAGTTGTGAGAAGTCACTTGTGTTTTTATTATTCCTTAAACAGCAAAGAGGGAGGTTTTCCTTCCTTTGCAGGAAGACAAAAGGGAATCTGCTTTTAGACTAGCCCGCAGGCTGTCCCCAGATGGAGGGAGGCATGTTTGTCTTGCTCACCCTTGTGTTCTAGGGCCTTGACAGTCCCTGCCCAGCCCACAAGTACATGCAGTACTTACAAAATGAATGAATGAATGAAAAGACCAACAAACAGACGTAGCTAAGGAAATTTTTATCTGGAGTCTTAAGACAAGGTTGGGGCTGGGCATGGTGGTTCACATCTGTAACCCTAGCACTTTGGGAGGCCGAGGTGGGCGGATTGCTTGAGCTCAGGAGTTGAAGACCAGCTTGAGCAAAAGCAAGACTTTCATCTCTACTAAAAATAGAAAATTTAGCAGGGTGTTGTGGTAGGTGCCTATAGTCCCAGTTATGGGAGGCTGAGGCAAGAGGATTGCTCCCTTCTGCAGCAGGCCGACCCTGTGCCCATGTCAGTAATGCAGCAGAGGACAGGCAGACATGGCCCTTCTCTCCTGGGGGCTTCCAGTGTGGTGAGGAAGGCAGACACTTAACAATACATAAACATGTCACAACCACTTGGGATTCAGGGCTATAAAAAATGGGGTTATGAAAACATGCTTTGTGAAGAGGTAACACTGAAGTTAAGACCTGAGGGACAGAGAGTCAGCATGGGGCAAAAGAGGAGGTGATGGGGTGGCTCCCAGGGAGAAAGAATTATAAGTGTTTGGGGGAACACACCCTGCATCCTCCCTCCCTTGTCTCCTTCCTTGTCTGTCTGTCCCTCACACATACACCCCTGCAGCTCCCTTACTGGCAGGGTGCTAATCCTGAGGAACTGACTCGCCACTGGGCAGGTAGGGAACCTCCCGTGAGAGAGACAAAGGTGAGGTAGGAAGGGGCCCTAGGCTTTTCGGGGAGATGAGGGAGAAAGAAAGGGGGGCCCAGGCACTGCCACCCACACAGTTGTGTGGAGCTGACCCTTCTGGAAAGCTCCTGTTGAGCATCTATCCCCTGGTGCCAGCCCTGGGAGCGTGGACGTCGTCCTCACAGATTCCCTCCTCACCTCTAGCTTGTCATGTGCCCTGGGGTCTATGTCCTTATGGACATCCCTTGACTTCCCCATGACTTTGCTCCATCCCTTGGCCACTGACTTGGAGCAAGCTACCATCATCTCTCTCCAGAACAACTGCAACACAAATATATCCTGCTGTGTATCCACACAGAAAGGGAGGCTTCCTTGTCAAGTGGATAGCCAGAGCCAACTTTGTCTAGAAAGGTTGGATGTGCCCATTTCTGAGCTGGCCACAGCCAGGGATGCAGATTTTCCTAAGACTGAGCCTTCCGAGCTGCCTCTTCTTGGCATATTTTCCTGTTGACAAGGAGCTAAAGTGATTTTGCTCCGCCCTTCCTAGGTCTGTATACATCAACCACTCCTGACCACTGCACTTTCAACTTATTTAAGGTTACACTAGTTTATATGGTATGAGACGTCGCCTTTCCCTCCATCCTTGGCCATCCACCATAAACTCACTATTATAATCCCACACCCAGCAAGGTTCTGACAAATCCCTCGATAGCCTCAGGCGGGACAGTCTGTCCAGACCCACAGTTGTCCTCCCTTCTAGGCCTTGAGGCCAACTGAGGAATTTGCAAGACCTTGTGCACTCGTTGAGCCACAGTGAGAGTTCTGATATTTGAGGAGCCTTTCCATGCACATACAGCCTCGTTTGTGGGCAGTCTGGGTATATGCAGAGGGCAGCTTTTCCCTACAACTGATGACCCTAGGGCAGCCTGTGGCCAGGAGACCTGGAACTGTCATTTCCACCCAGCATAGCAGGTGAGGGAGATTCTACATTTCCCCTCACTCCTTGAAGGTTAAGAATGAATGACCTTGAACCCTTTAATTATCACTTCTCATTCTCATGTAACGTCAACAGATTTATGATCATCATGATGTCATGAATCCTTGAGCACACTTTAAGCACACTTTTCAACCCAAGAACAGGACTTTTGATACAAAGTTAGTGTCAGTCTGACCTTCCTCTCTGTAAAGAAGGCAGACTGCTGAAGTCCAACAATGGATTAGTCAAAGATGATTAGAAAAATCAGGATCATGGACAAATGATGTTCTATATGTGTAGACAGTGTGCTGATAGGGCAGCTCTGTGGGGACTCCTCTTTAGTTCTGAAGTTCCTGCTATATCCAGGGCAACAAGGAAAACACCAAACATGCCAAAGGAAAAGTAAAATGAAGTAGGCCATTGATGGACCTATAGGACACAAGTAGTATATAAAATACAGCTGTCTCTACGAAGGTCCCATGTGTTTAGCTATTGGAAGAATGGCTGGAACACAGCGGGGACCTGATGGCCAGCCTGCAGTCCCCAGTCTTGATCCAAGACCACAGAAGACCTGTCTACCACTGGCTTTCTTGTGCATGACCTATAAATAAAATGTTCCATCTCCTTCGAAAAGATTCATTATAGCAGGCTCTGAATTTTTTTGGAGGAAGGTGGTTGCATCAAACTGTTATTCTTTTATGGAAATGTTTAATGCTCACAGATATAAAGTAATGAGACAGTGGAATGAACTTTGCTAATGACAATACCTAATATGGAGGCCTGATTATGATTGGACCCAAACCCGACTTCATACTGTCCTCAGCTCGGCATACCCCAATTCTGGCTAGCACAGTAACAGGCCAACAGAAGAGGAATAGTAACAACTGACCTATGAAACAGCCTTCAGAAATTCTTTTCACAGCCTTTTACTCCAGTGAAAATGTTGGCAGTGAGGGCCATCTTAGAATCAAACCAGGTTTCTGTGTTGCAAAAGTATGTGAACTTTTGCTGTGGAAATTTCCATCTGGGGCCAACAGAGTTCTCCAATTTTCCCTTGCAGGCAGACGCCTTTAAAAAACAGATCAATAATATAATAAGGTTTCCTTCCCAGTAATTTAATCTCCTGTCTGCTTTGCTTCCCGTGCCTCCCTGGTTTTGTTTTTCAGCCCACAGGACTTAAGGGGACCATTCAGCACAGGAGGGTGCATCTGGAAAGACACTACTCACTAGGTTCCTGCTATTGAGTTGAAAAGTTGGGGGATGCAGCTGTAGTGATAAAAGCCAGAGAAATGCTCTGCCAATGTTTAGCTTTAGAAGGCTGCTGGCTTCAAAGAACCCACTGCTAAATATGGCATCTGAGAAACTCCAGTCAGCAGCAGATGTGAAAGCATGTTTAAAGTCCCCATCTGTGCCCTGGTGTCCCCAGAGCTACCAGCCCTGTCCTCAGATGGGTGCAGGTGAAGTGGTGATGAGGGTGTGCTGCTCAGCTCACACAACCTTTGCAAATACACTTGCCAACCTTTTCTCTCTGGAAAATGGCTAGCTATCTTTAAAATGTCAAAGCCATTGTTTTTAAGATTGATGGTTAATGAAGACAAACTAAAGGAAAACAAGGTCACCAACTTCCACCACAGGTTTTTGGAGTGATGCAAGTTTCTTGAAGCTGAGCTGATTTTCACCCCTCTGCTGGCAGTGTGGCGCAGAGTGCTGGCCAAAATGCAGACCACTGGGACTCTAATTAAGAAGGCAACCTTGATGCAGGGAGCTTAAGACCCCCACCTGGCACACCAGTGGCACAAAGAAAACAGCTGGGTCTCGCTTAAGAGTAACCTGCCCAAACACAGTTGACTTAACTCTGGGAGCCTCAGGTCCCTGCTCTGTAAAAAGGGCAATCAATGCAGGCCTGACCTACAGGGTTGCTGTAAAAATTCACAATAATGTATGCGCCACCCCCTGCAGTAGCAACCCCACCTCCAAGTACAAACCTAGCCCCACAGAGAGCCAGTAGGAAGGGTATGAAGGTCTGTGTGGCCCTGCTCAAGTTTGTGGACCTCTGTCATCATTTGCCATCCTTCCCCAGTCTGAGGTCCCTCCCCTGCCTAGAGTTGAGTGGCTGGGCTAAGCCCTTGGGAGAGTTTTTCCAGACATCATCTACCCTCTTCAGGGGAGTAATGGGGAGGGGGTAAGGGAGAGAGGTGGCAACGCCCCATGGTGAGCACCACCTTGGCCACCAAGCTCTGCCGTCTGCTCCCTTTTGGAGTGATGCTAACAGTCTGAGGACAGTGCCCTCCAGCTTCCTGCACTAGGCCAGTGTCTGGTGCCCATCAGGGCAGCCTCACTCCACTCACTTAAATTGATCCCTGGAACAACTGTGGGAGGAACAAGGGCAATTGCTGCTGTTATCTCCATTTTACAGATGAGAAAACAGGCCTCTGCATCAATTCTTGGTCTACTCCATTCCACTTTCAAGGTTGTCCTCCTCGTGATTTTCTTAAAAATCCAAAGGACAACAACTATAAACCTATTGTGCCCTATACAAAATTTCCTTAACAGCTCCCAGCTGCTTACAGCAAGGTTTGGAAAACTTTTTCCGAAAAAGGGGCAGATGATAAACACTGTAGGCTTTATGGTCCAAAAGGCAAAATCAAGGCTTCAAAGTAGGTACAGTACTTATATAAAAAGAGAGGACAAATTTCCACAAAGTTTTTGATTGATAATAATGAGCAGGTTTTTTCCCAATGTAATTTTTCTAATGAGAAAAATGGATTCATTTTTGGGGGGAGAATAATATTTTATTTTATTTTATTTTTCCTTTTATTAAGTCATATACACATAGATCATGAATACATTTATGCCTTTGCGGAGTTCAATGTGCTGATTTTTTGTACAAATTGAAGTGCTTACATCCAACTAATTAACATAGCTTTCACCTCTTTTAATCAGTGTGTTAAGACATTTATGTTCTATACTTGATAGATTTGACTTGTACCCTTGCAATATGCTCCACAGGTGTGGTCCTACTGTTTACCCTCCCTCTATCAAACCGCCCCCTGAGAATAACATTTTACTTAAAGTTCAAAGTTAGCATCCATCCCCTAGCATCAAATTGGTTGCAACTGATCATTTAAAAAAATTGTTTTTTAATCAAGGGCCACACAAAAGCAGGTGGAGGGCTGGATTCAGCCTGGGGGCCATAGTTTGGGACCCTTACTTAAAGAATCAGGTCTCAGCCCCTTAGCCTGGCAAACCCTCACCAGCACCCTATAGCTGACTGGCCCCCATTGCCTTTTGTTCCTCAAATGTACTTTGTTCTTTTGCCCTGGAGCATCCTTTTTTCACCCTGTTTCCCACCTTGGGAAGTCCTGTTTCTCCTAGTGCAAAAACTTTTTCTGGACTATTTATCTGACACTTTCCCTAAATCCTATCCCTCCCATCATCCTAGCATGGACGTGTAGCGTGGAACTTAGCACAGAATATACTTGGGGAGTTGCAGTCTGCAATTTTCTTAATGGTCTGGAACATTGCTAAGGGAAGGGGATGTTTCATTCCTATTGTTTCCACTGCATGTGCTCCCGAAATAGGAAGGGGCCTTTTAACCCTGTTCCAGGTCTTCTGACTATGGGATTGTGTCTCCTGTGCCACCTTCACCCTGGGCCACCCCACTACCCTGAAAACACCATGTTCTTACAGCCTACCACCTGCCTGGCCTCACCTGACTGACCCAGGGGTGGGCACTGGAGTCCAGCCAGGCCTGTCACTCTTTCTCTGAGGTCTTTAGATGAGATAAGAAGAGGCACGGGGGGAGGATATAAAACTCTCTAATGTTGGCAGCTAGGATCTCCCTCTTGAGGGAAGACACTGGCATGAGAAAGGAGGAGGATGTGCAGGGAGGAGGTCTGGGCAGAGAGGGCCCTCCCAGCTGCTCTGGCTCTGAAGGTCCTCCAGCAGCATAGCTGTATCCCTGCCTGCTACTCGTCTGGCTGTTCTGCCCTTCTTTGGAAACTGCAGACAACAGAAGCCCATTTATATCTGAGCTCCTTCCATTGTACTTTGCCAGTGGCAACCCAAAGATTTCTACGGTCCTGATCTTGGCATTTTCCGCTCTGTGCCATTAGCTTCCAAACATTTTTTAAGCCTAGTACCCTCCTTGTTCAAAGAACAAATCTTACTTGGAAGCTCATGATGTGACAGATGATGGTGTAGTGTAGACTGTACTGTGTAGGTGGCGTGGTGCTAAGTCCCTACTCTAACCACTCTCAGCTGTGTGATTAAGGTCAAGACACTTCCCTGGCAGCCTCAGTTTCCTGCTTTGTAAAACACGGAGAGTAAAAGTACTTCATGTAAAAACCTTTCATGTAAGGTTAAATGAGTTAATATATGCAAATCCCTTAACAGGGCACCAGTGGTATAACAATCACTCAAAAAGCATCAGCTGTGATTATGTTGCAGCGAGAGATAGGGAACCCCCAAGCAACTGCCACCCTCACCTTTCCTTCTCACCTATCTCTCCACCATAAGTGTCTTTGGCACATGTGTAATGTTTAAATTATTAAAAAATGATTATTTGCCTTCCTGGCTAGACTGGCAACTTATAAAGATAAGTAGCATATTTCTCTTGGTCACTGTTTCCTCCCAGGTCTGGCTAGTGCAGTAACTGGCCCATAGAAGGTGCCCAGTAACTATTTATTAGCTGAGGATAGATATGTGTCATCTCCTTAAAAAATAGGTAATGCACATGGTACCAAATCTGGTGCCTTTTGCAACAGAATCAGAAACGTAAAAAAAAGAAGAAAAAGGATTGATTTATAGGACAGCCCACTTAGAACTTAATTTTTGGTTTGGTCAGTTATGGTAATTACTCAGAAATTCCCAGCTTTTCCCCACTGAGAAACTAATTAATGTAATGAAAACACAACCAGACATAACATATGAGATAGCGTATCTTATATGCTATCTCAACAGTAAGAGATAAAAAGTTCATAGCAATAAACACTCAGATCAAAAAAATGAAACAAATGAAATTTCCAATCCAAAGATACAAAAAAAAAAAAAAAAAAAAAAAAAAAAAAAAAAAAAAAAAAAAAAAAAATTAAAAGCAAAAAAAAAATAATAAAAAAAAAATTTATAAAAAAAAAAAAAAAAAAAAAAAAAAATAAAAAAAATAAATTTTCAAATCAAAAATAAAAAAAAAAAAAAAAAAAAAAAAAAAAGTCAACAAAGCAAAGCAAAATAAGGTACAGGACAGAAATAATGATGAAATCAGAAATTAATGAAATAGTGAGCAGAAAGACAATAAACCTACAGAGTTAAAATCATGGTTCTCTGAAAAAATTAACAAAACAGACAAACCACCAACTAACTCAGTCAAGAAAAAGGTAGAAAACCCAAATATAAAAGCTACAAAATTGCAGTGGGAAAAAAAACTGTTAAAAAGGGAAAATTCAAGAATTCACAAGACTACTTTTCAAATCCCTATGTAAATAAATCTAAAAATGTAAATGAGGCTTGGTGCCCATAGCACAGTGGTTATGGTGCCAGCCACATAAACTGAGGCTGGTGGGTTTGAACCCAGCCTGGGCCAGCTAACCAACAATGACAACTGCAACAAAAAGCGAAAAATAGCCAGGCATTGTGGCGAGCACCTGGAGTCCCCACTACTTGGGAGGCTGAGGCAAGAGAATCACTTACACCTAAGAATTTGAGGTTGCTGTACGCTATGATGCCACAGCACTCTACTGAGGGTGACATAGTGAGACTGTCTCAAAAAAAAGTAAATGAAATTGAAAATTACCTAAAAAATAGTTTACCAAAATGACTCCATTAGAGATAGAAAGCTTCAACAGACCACTTTCTGTAGAAGAAATACAGAACATTGTCAAGAAATTTCCCCATGATAAAAGCGCCAAATCTAATACATTTCACAAGAGACACAAACCTTCATAGAGCAGATATTTTCAATGCTACATAAATTATTTCAGTGCATAAAAAATAAAGGTAAACTTTCCAATTAATTTTATGAAACAAATATAACATCGATTAAAATAAATATCACAAATAATGGTACAAAAATCCTAAAATAAATGTTAGCAAACAGAATCAATGTCTTTTATGGTTTGAACATATCTCCCCTAAAACATGTGTTAGAAACTTAATCTCTAGTGTCACAATGTTAGGAGATGGAGCCTAATGAGAAGGGATTAGGCTATGAGGACTCTGCCTTGATGAACAGATTAATGTTGTTGTTTCAGGACTGATTTCCTTATAAAAAGCTGAATTTCGCCCCCTTTTCTCTCTCACTCTCTTTTGCCCTCTCTTGCCCTTCTACCATCCACTTTCCACCAAGGGATAATGTAGCAAGAAGTCCCCTGCCAAATGTCAGTCCCTTGATTTTGGACTTCCCAAAACTGTGGCAAAATCTCTTTTCTTTATAAATTACCCAAAACATGGCTCAGCACCTATGGCTCAAGCAGCTAAGGCGCCACCCACCTACACCTGAGCTGACGGGTTCAAATCCAGCTCAGGCCTGCCAAACAACAATGACAACTACAACCAAAAAATATCAGAGCGTTGTGGCAGGCGCCTGCAGTCCCAGCTACTTGGGAGGCGGAGCAAGAGAATCGCTTGAGCCCACGAGTTGGAGGTTGCTGTGAGCTGTGATGCCACAGCACTCTACCCAGGGCGACAACTTGAGGCTCTGCCTCAAAAAAAAAAAAAAAAAAAAAGCAGCACAAAACAGTAAGACAATATGATATTAAGAAAGTAATTCATTATGACTAAAGGGGATTTATTTCAGGAATGCAAGGTTGGTTCAATATTATAGTAAAATACACCATATTAAGTGATCTAAGTAGAATCATCTGATAGTCTCCAATGATGCTGAAAAGGCTTTAATAAAATTTAACATTTATTTGTAATTAAAAAACTTATGAAATGGAAATGATAAACACTTCCTTAAAATGATAAAATACAACAAACCTTAGCTCTAAAGCCAGCATCTATCAAGACAGAATCACTAGAGGCATTTACACTAAGATCAGGAACAAAGCAAGAATATTCATTATCTCCACTACTATTTATTGTTTAGTATGCTAGAGGCATGAGCCAATGCAATTAAGTAAGAGAAATCAATTAGAGGCATAAAAAGTTAGAAAACATGATGTAAAACTATATCTATTTGCAGGTGTTGTAATACTACGTAGTACGTATATTTTGAAAACTTGAGAGAATCAATGCTCAGATTAAGTCAAGCAATAAAAGAACTAGGCAATCAGTAGTACATAAAATTAACACAGAGAAACAAACTCTGTTCATATATACAAAAATAAAAATATAATAATAGATAAATCTTCATTGATAAGAGTAGATAAAATGAAGATAAAATGCTTCAGAATAAACCTGTGTGAAAAACACCTTTAAATATGCCTGGAAGATACAAAAGTAGACATGAACAAATGGAAAGATATCCCATGTTCTTGGATAGAACGGCTCAACATCACAAAAAATATTGGTGCTCTCAATATTTATATATAAATAATACTAAAAAAAAAAAAAAAAAACAAGTAAATTGTTTATGGAGCTAGACAAATTAACACAAAAATTCTTGTAGAAAAATAAATGTACAAGAATGCCCAGAACTTCCAAAAGCCATAAGGGGTGTCCAATCCTACTACATATTAAATTATTCTATAAGATCTCTATAATTAAAACTATAAGATACTGGCACATGAATAAACAGAAAGACTAGAGTAAGAGGATTGAAGTCCAGAAACAGACTCAAATTTATATGGAAGTTCAGTGTCTGATGAAGGTGTCATCTTAAATCCCTGGGGAACAGATGGGTTCTTGAATGAAATAATGCTGGACAACTAGGTCACCATTTGGAAAAAAGACAACATTAGATGTATATCTTATACCATCTACACAAATAAATTCCAAATTAAAGAAAAGAACAATAGAAGAAAATATAAAAGAATTCTTCTGTAAACTCAGTATATAGAAAGAGTACAATAAAACTTAAGAATCAATATATTATGTAAAAAAGGTATTTTCATGGTAAAATTACTTGATAATTCACTTTTTAAATATACATGTCTAAGAGGATCACCATTATCTTTCACTCAAGAAGTGTCAGCTTAGATCTACCACAAAGGGGATGTCATCTTACTTGCAAAGTTGCATTTAAAAGGAGCACAGTAGAGGGAGAGAAGGTGACAGTGGAGAGTGGGGGAGAGCCTGGCCTTGAGTTGGTACTGGCTCCAGCTTTACCTTCCTCAGTTTCCTGTGGGCCCCGCTGTAGTTCCCCTGTGCAACGTCTGCCCCACTCAGGAACTGGTATGTCTCTGCCACCTCGGGACTGAAATCTCCAAATGCTCTCACTTTGGCTTCCAAGGACTCTTTCAGAATTGTGGTTGCTCTCTGTGAAATGAACAAAAAGCTCTCTGGTAAGAAAGTTCAAAGGCTGATTAGGATCAGTGCCACTTGAGAAAATTATGTAACTGATGTCTATTGTCATCTTTTGTAGGAATGGGTCTAGTAGTCTCCTGAGCTGAGCCTACTCTCCTCTGGTGGAGCAGGAGACAGAGAAGGAGACAGAATGTGTGGGGAGAGGTGTAAACAATGAAAAGAGAATGCCTAAGGGCAGTTGATGGCAAAAACCCAATTCAGCTCTTACAGGAGTCCACTGCCATTGAGTAGTAAGAGCAAAAGCTACTGTGAGTCCTGTGTGTCAGGACTTGTGCTAAAGGGTTGATGTGTGTCATCTCTTTTAATCTCATTGCCTTCTTCAAATAGGTGCAATTTTAATCCTCATTAGACAGAGGAGGAAATTGAGGCACAGATCAGTCAGGGAACTTGCTTACGGCCTAGCTCTGCAATGGCGTAGCTCTGAAACTAACCAGTGATTTTAATACCTTTTAGTTCTGAATCTCTCTTTCCTCTATACACACTGCCTTTCTTACAGAAATGAAAACTAGTCATCCCTGGCAATTTATTTACAGAACATCCAGAATATTCTCCAGACTTTCCTATTCTTAGGAAATAGTTTAGGAAACCAAACATAACCATGCTAACATGGCCTGACATTTTGTCTGTCGAGTTTGTCTATACCAACATAGTATTAAAAAAAATGTGAGTTCTAATATTAATTTCTGCAGACACCAAGACATGCAGGGGGAAAACTCACACACTTTCTCCAGAAATTCTTCCACAGTCTTCTACATGAAGGCACAGTTACAGTTTCAGAAAATGAATGCTGAATTTGACTGCCAATGAAGCATGAAGGTGCTGCCCCCAGCACAGCCCCAGAGGTGTCCCCATGGTGCTCTGCAGATGAAAGGGTTTGCAGGGCCTTTCTTTAATCCTTTTATTGGCAATGATAAGAGTTAGGGGCTTGGGCTGGGGTGGGGGAACAACATAAAGGGGCTAAGGAGTTAGAAATCAATTTCTTAGGTAGAAAGAGGAATCTTTGAAGAGGCAGAGCAATGGTGTAACTTGCCAGGTGAGGTCCATGGAGGTACACAACGGACGAGAACTCAAACCCAGACTTGACTAAAGGGAAAGCATTTCCCAACATCTGTGACCAAGGAGTTAGACTGAGGGAAGCTTGAGTTTGGCAACTCTTCCATGGGAACTATCTGGCAGGCTTTGGGGAGCCAGTGATGGAAAGAAGAGTGGACAGAGACTCCTTTTCCTAAAGGAAGCTCTCAGCGCTGATTACAGCCTGACTGGGGAAACGAGAGACAGGTGTGCACGAAGTTATATGGCAAGTCGAGATGAGAATGGAAATGATGCCTCATGGGTTTATATGAAACAGAGTCTCTGACAGTCAGGGAAGGCTTAATGGAGATGAGTGAAGAATCACCAGGGTCTCAGATGGGCTGACAGAGGGTGAGGGAAGCTGGAAGTGGAGGAGGAGCACACAGCCTGTTTAGGGCAAGTGGGTGGACTCGTTTGACTGCCATGGAGAAAGTGTGAAGGGGACTAGAGAGATGAGGCTGGGGCAGGTAGTGATGGCCTTCAAACTGGGCTGAGGACTTTAAATTTTCTTACAGGGATACAGAGTCAGAAAAAGTTCTTGAGCAAGAGAAAAGCACAACTAGAAGATAAACTCACACAGAGCATTATAACCTGTGGCAGAGTGATTTTCACTCCTGTGGTGCCCCTCCTAAGCTGTGATCACATCTGGGATGGTCTGAGTGCAGCTCCAGGCTCATCTCTGGGACTACGCTTGGGCCCAGCCCCTGCTGGTCAACTCCTGCTAGAACCTCCAGTGAGAGGTTTGAAACCAAAGCGTGAGAGCCGCATGGGGCTGGCACATCTGGCTAGGCAGGTTGTGCCCTGTCCCAGGGCACCTGGCAGGAGCACATGGAAGGCTGAGGTCCAGCCAATGTCCCACTTGGGTGCTGGCTCTATATATTTGAGGAAGGAGCAGCTCTATCTTCACAAGGGCATTGGAGGGTCCTAGAATGAAGAGTCCATTTGCTAAAATCTCCAAGGGCAGCATGGGACAGTGAGGTGCATCTTTTGAGCAACACTGATTTGGGTGACTTGGATGCAGGCAGTGAGAGGCACAGCACCAGTGCCATTAGCTGGCCAAAGCAACTGGCCATTAGCTGGTTCAGCAACAGACACCATGGCAGGAAGCCAGACAGTAACGGGTAAATGGGCACAAGCCCTGTATCAGTCAGAGGAGTCAGCTGGGCTGCAGCCAAACACCCACCATCTGTGTCAGCATTCCCCACTGCAGGCAAGAAGGTCCCTGCTCCCATGAACTCTCTAGTCACCAGGAAGACATCAAACCTCCACAAGAATATGTACTTAGAAATACCTGATTGCATCAAACCAGGTTCTGTAAGGAAGAATAGTGAGGAGAAGAATTTGGGCAGGTGGAGAGAACTGGAGGATGAGTCAACGTTAGCCTGGAGATGAAGGGTCTTCCAGAGGAGGGAGGAAAAAGTGGCCAGCATTGCTCAGAAGTGAGAAAAAATGGCTGGCACCACCCAGTGTGGCAGGAACACAGATTAGGGAGCACAGGCAGGAGTGGTGGCACAAAAATGAAGCTGTAAATGGCAGTGGCATCCAGACTGTGGATGGTATTATGGGCCATACAGGGATTCTGGCTTATCCTAAGGGCACTGAGGAGCTGTGAGAGTAGTTTACAAATGAGTGCTCACTGATCAGATTTGCTGTTTGAGAGGAACGCCATGGCTTCCTCACTCTAGGTGGACTAGGAAAGAACAAGCATGGAAGAAGCAGCTGGGAGATGGGGCTGGTTAGAGTGGTCCAGGCAAGAGGTGAGGAGTTGGGGGCTAGGGATGGAAAGTGAGGGATGGAGACAAGATACACTTTAGAGGGAAAATAACTGAGGGGACAGATGGTGAGGCATGATGGAGTAGACTCCCCCCAACCACCGCCATTCATTCTGACCTAAGCACTCTCCACAGGACAACTAGAGATGGGTGGGAAGCACAGAGGGGATCTGAGGCCTCCATAGGGCCCTCTTTCCCTGGTGGAGGGAGTGACCCAGGAAGATACTGAAACTCCACTTGTCATGGTGACTGTAGCCCTACTTTGGCCTGTGAAAATATCTAGCTAAAAGCTTGTATTCCTAACTGAGAGGGGTGGGTGACTAAGAATGAGCAAAGAACTGTCGGGAGGAGGTAAACAGAAAAAAGGGAAATAAGAAGTTTTTCATGTCCAAGATTTACCATGATAGGTTAGAGCTGGGAAAAATCCAAACGAACCCATATACAGTTGACCTCCCACATCTGTGGATCAAAAATACTCAGGAAAAAAATGCAATAACAAATAATACAGCAATAAAAATAATACAGCATAACAATTATTTACATCCCATTGTATTGAGTAATCTAGAGATGATAAAGTATGCAGAAGAACATGAGGATATGCACAGGTTATGTGCGAGCACTACCCTATTTTATGCAGGGGACTTGAGCATTTATATATGTATGCATATGTACACAAATACATATACAAATCAAGCCACGGTATGTAGCTTCCTGGTAGCTGTTAGGCTTTGTAGGGAATAAGTTCCCAAGGGTTTAAATATCAAAGAATATGAACTGTGGATTTCCTTCCATTTTTATAAGCCATGTAAAGCACACCTTTACAGATCAATGGTAAAAGAGAGTGAGCTGTAACTTCTGCACTGTCAGGTTTAAGTTTCATTCATTATCCAAAATGAGAAAAGAGGAATGAGGGCTACCTCTATTCCAGCTAGAAGTGCAGACTGCAATAAGCAGTGTCTGTCCACTGGGTTCTCAAGATGTCTAGTTCTGTAAGATCTTTTGTAAGTGGGCATGACAGTCTATATTCTCATTAACAGTCCCTTCCCCTTCCCTTCCCTTTTAGACAGAGCCTCACTATGTTGCCCTGGGTAGAATGCTGTGGCATCGTAGCTCACTGCTACCTCAAACTCTTGGGCTCTCAAATGATAGTCTTGCCTTAGTCTCCCAAGTAGCTGGGACTACAGACGCCCATCACAATATCCAGCTAGTTTTTCTATTTTTAGTAGAAATGGTGACTTGCTCTTGCTCAGGCTGGACTTGAACTCTTTCTTTGTGTGTGTGTGTGTAATGTATTTAACTTTATTTCTTTTTCTTTTTTTTTTATTGTTGAATCATAGCTGTGTACGTTAATGCGATCATGGGGCACCATACACTGGTTTTATAGACCGTTTGACACATTTTCATCACACTGGTTAACATGGCCTTCCTGGCATTTTCTTAGTTATTGTGTTAAGACATTTATATTCTACATTTACTAAGTTTCACATGTACCCTTGTAAGATGCACCACAGGTGTAGTCCCACCAATCACCCTCTCTCCGCCAATCCTCCCCTTCCCATATCCTCCCTCTCCCTCTTCCCTCTATTCTTAGGTTATAACTGGGTTATAGAGCTTTCATGTGAAAGCCATAAATTAGTTTCATAGTAGGGCTGAGTACTTTGGATACTTTTTCTTCCATTCTTGAGATACTTTACTAAGAAGAATATGTTCCAGCTCCATCCATGTAAACATGAAAGAGGTAAAGTCTCCATCTTTCTTTAAGGCTGCACAATATTCCATGGTATACATATACCACAATTTATTAATCCATTCATGGATTGATGGGCACTTGGGCTTTTTCCATGACTTAGCAATTATGAATTGGGCTGCAGTAAACATTCTGGTACAAATATCTTTGTTATGATATGATTTTTGGTCTTCTGGGTATATGCCTAGTAGAGGAATTATAGGATCGAATGGCAGATCTATTTTTAGATCTCTAAGTGTTCTCCAAATATCTTTCCAAAGAGAATGTATTAATTTGCATTCCCACCAGCAGTGTAGAAGTGTTCCCTTTTCTCCATATCCACACCAACATCTCTGGTCTTGGGATTTTGTGATATGGGCTAATCTTACTGGAGTTAGATGATATCTCAAAGTAGTTTTGATTTGCATTTCTCTTATGATTAAAGATGATGAGAATTTTTTCATATGTCTGTAGACCGTGCACCTGTCTTCTTCAGAAAAATTTCTCTTCTAGTCCCTTGCCCAGCCTGCGATGGGATCACTTGTTCTTTTCATGCTTATACGTTTGAGTTCTCTGTGGATTCTGGTTATTAAACCTTTGTTGGAGACATAACCTGCAAATATCTTCTCCCATTCTGATGGCTGTTTGCTTGCTTTACTTACTGTGTTC
The DNA here is from genome assembly GCA_963574355.1 of Loris lydekkerianus. Lineage (NCBI taxonomy): Eukaryota > Metazoa > Chordata > Mammalia > Primates > Lorisidae > Loris > Loris lydekkerianus. Next base: position 34 of record CAUYPK010034992.1, on the reverse strand, counting down.
TTGGCTGTGCAGAAGCTTTTTAGTTTGATCAGGT